>LKNJ01000914.1:4054-122791 GCA_002120245.1 Maccullochella peelii
AGTCAGTACCGGCTGAGGGCAGGAGGTGCTGAATTTTATCTTTAATAGTTAGAATTTTATCATTAAAGAAGCTCAAGAAGTCGTTACTACTGAGATCTATAGGAATACATGGCTCAATAGAGCTGTGACTCTCTGTCAGCCTGGCTACAGTGCTGAACAGAAACCTGGGGTTGTTCTTATTTTCCTCTATTAATGATGAGTAATAGGCTGCTCTGGCATTACGGAGGGCCTTCCTATATGTTTTAAGGCTATCTAGCCAGACTAAGTATGGTTCTTCCAGATTGGTGGAACGCCATTTCCTTTCAAGTTTTCGCGATGTTTGTTTTAATATGCGGGTTTGGGAGTTATACCATGGAGCTAACCTCCGTTGTTTTATTATCTTCTTCTTTAGAGGGGCAACAGAGTCGAGTGTCATTTGCAGTGAGCCTGCAGCACTATCAACAAGATGGTCAATGTGGGAGGGACTGAAGTTAGCATAGGAGTCCTCAGTTATCCTCTCCCTTTCTGTACTTCTCCAGATGCTGCTTCTACTAGCTCCACACCATCTTTCCCTCCCCCAGTCTTGTCTGTGAAACCCTCCACTGGTGTGGTAAAACGTGGGGAGATGCTATCCTTCAGCTGCTCAGTCCCCACTCCTCTGCCCCGGTCTCATTCCCAGTCTAGCTATAACAAACCAGTGACCTTCCTTTTGCTGAGGACTGATGAGCAAACAAGGGAGACATCAGATTCTGTTATCCTCCAGCCTCTGGCCAGTCATGCATCAAAATCTGAACCCCAGCCGGGAGTCTTCACTGTGGGGCCAGTGAGGGGAGGAGAGGAGGGCGAGTACACCTGTCTTTACCAGGTCACCAAAGAAAGGGGATTGGTTAATTCAACTGTCAGCAACATGGTTCAAATCACTATTACAGGTGAGGATGTCCCATAAGACTTTTTGCTCTCGCAAACTCTGGAACAGCATCCCTGTTGAAATCACCTTGTTACCATTGACTTCCTTTAAATCTTTACTAAAAACTAATGTTTATGAACCTGCATCTTTACACTAAGTTGTTGTTTTGATTAATTTGGTACAGCTCATTGGTCAAACTAGTTTTTCTTTGCATTTTTCAAAATATTAGTTATTTTATTGTTCTGGGATGTTGCTCTTGAGCTTAGGAATTAAATATTGAATGGTAAGTGTTACAGTGCTCACAAAAATGTTGAAAAACTAGGGCTCCAGCTAACAATTATTTTCATTATATATTAATCTGATGATTTTTTTCTCAATTAAACAATAAATTGTTTTGCTTTAAAAATGTCAGAAAATAGTGAAACATGTCCACCCTTACAATTTCCAACTTGACATATACTTGTTTGTTTTGTCTGACCAACAGTCCAAAAGTTCACTATCATTTAAGACAAAGAAAACAATATTCAAATATTCACATTTGAGAGGCTAGAACTAGTGACATTTTTGATTAAAGGTTACTTAAATGGTTAATTGATCTACATGGCACCACCTTTCACTCTGGTTAATGTTTCCTCTGATTTTGTCTGTTGCTAGACGTGTTGCCAGTGCCCACCCTTGTTCTCCAGCAGCAGACAGACGTGTGGCATTTGCTCTGCACAGGGTCTCCTGCATACCCCGGTGCTGTGTTCTCCCTCTACCTGGCTGATAATGAACTTCCTGTTGCCACTCACCATGCCACCTTGATTCACTATCAGGCCACCTTCCCAGTGCCTGTCCAGGACACTCCAGTGGTTTTGTACCAGTGCCAGTACAGTGTCCTCCTGGGAAGGAAATGGAGCAACTCTGAGCACAGCCTCCCTTTGGCTGTAACCAGAGGTACAGATACGAATGTAATGTATGTGATGTGGTTTGGTTTGGTTAGAGCTTGATTTAACACAAAATTGGTACTGCTTCTTTTCTCATCTTTCAGGAATTCCTCATCCATCATCACCAGGTAGACCTACAATAGCATGCCATTATTTCATATGACGTTTTATCTAATGTGAGTTTTGAGTGGCAGGAAGTAAATGAAAAAAAATGACTGAGACTAAATGTATCACACCTGTCTGAGCTGCAAGAAAATCCATCATTAAGCAGTTTAAGTTACAGCTACCCTGAGTCGTACTTCTGATGTATATCTCTCACAATCCTTTTTGTATCTCACAATAATGCCAGTGTGATGTCTGCAGATTTGTCTGGTGTGGACTGGCCTCTTGTACTGGGCTCTTTCTCTGCTGTGGTATTGTTCCTCTGTTCAGTGGTGCTTGTGGTTGTGGTGGCACACAGGAAAGGTATTTCACAAATGAATCTCTGCTTTCTCACTGATATATTTATGCTGTCATGGTTGTCTTCCTTTGTGAAACGTATTATTTCCTCTTTTTCTTGTCTTTTCATCTTTCTTTAAAGTTAAAGCAGCAGCCAAGGAAAAGAAGAAAAGGTATTCATTCGTCTTAAAGACAGCAACGTTTAGTACTAGTAAATGATCACTGTGTTTGTGTATCCAGGATAATTGTGTCTTTCTTCATCAAGTTATCATAAACAAATGAGATTGACTATGAGCGCCATGACAGCCATGACAGCCATGACACACGAGCAACATTTACAGGCGGCATTAACTGCAAATATTTTCTTCATTTTAGCAACATAATAAACTGTGTAAAATTTCTCAGAATTTGATGGAATATAATATATAATTTAAATGTGTATAATGGCCAGCAGAGAAAAATAGTTGCACCTTATTAATCCCTCTCCCACAATATGAATATCTCACAATATTTCACATCATGGGCTTGCCTTTACACAGCTCTAATTTAAGGTTATATAACGAAATGCATTATTGCATTGCAGCATTGGTGTTGTGGTATAAACTTTTGCTAAACTTAAACTGTTTCAGGCAGGAAGCACAGTTCTGGACTCAAGTTCATGCTAAGGACCATGTTGTTGGTGAGTTTATGATCATATTTATAGCTAATTAATTTCCTCTCATTTCTTTGAATCAATTTAATAGTTCTTCAGTATATTGCATGGATATTCCATAGTAAAGAGGTATATGCTGATACAAACCACTGCTTGACAATGTGCTTGCTTGTTTTTTTGCAGACCTTCCACTCAGGTGTACAAGCTTCACCTCTCAGGTAAAGATTAACCAATACCTGAATGTTCAATTGCTAATAAAATTTTTTGGATGATATAACTATGATAACGGTAAAATGCACGCTTTATTGTTATTGTCAACAAAGCCCATAAAAAGATCAAATCCAACAATGTATTAGTCCATCTCTCAATACTTTATGACTTCCCCAGACTGTCTATAGCAATCTGCCTCTAGCCCATTGGTTCATACAGAAGATGTAAATCTTTAAAACAGGTCACAAATATATAGATTCATCTTTAAAAAAAACTAAACATTTTCCTAAAACAGCTGGACTTGGGAGTTCTTGGCAAACAGTACTCAAACAGGAGTAAATAGTATATTAGTTGGGGACTATTTTTAGCAGTGGATTAATACACATTTGATATTTTGAGTATTTACGACAGCTGGACGGTGTGTGTGGGATTGACTCAAAACTTGTAATGAAGGAATCAAGCTTTCGATACACCATACGTCTTAGTACGATCAATTCATTGCTGGTTTTGGTCTTTTTATGGGATTTGTTGACAATAAGAAATATCACCAGACTCATACTTAAAACATTTTAAACTTTGAAATAGCAATAGTGTTCACAGAAATAAAGCTGATCATGTGCAGTTTTCTAGACCGCCTCTTTCTTTTGGTATTTCTGGTATTTCTGCAGCCTCTGTGTTTCTCCTGTAGATAAACTCCCCTGATCCCTTTGCTGTAAACAAATGCACACATGTGTGCATGCATGCACACACTGCCAATCACCAAACAAATTGTCAACCCACACATATTCCCCATTATTGCTGTTGCGTAGGGTTTGGGTCCGCCTCTCATTAGCTGTAATCACTTTCATGAATTAGCTTGATGAAGGGCTCTCATTAGACTAAAGGCTCTCTCTTCCTCTCTGTGCACTGTTACTGAACAGCCATCTTAGAGGACAGAACGTTGTCATCACCAGCTGACAACCAGCTATCATGAAACAGCCACAACAAGAACTGAATATTTAATATCAGATTTGTCTCAGTCTCAGTCTTAGCAGTGATCTGGACTGTCCTTAACTGTGTCTGTCTTACCTTCTACTTAAAGAGCAGTCATTTCATTAAGAACTGCAGAATTGCAAAAAAAAAATGTTGGGTATATTTTTCTCATTTATATCTCCTTTTATGCAAATTATTTTCAAAACTAGTTTAACATTAGATGTGAAGCTTCTTCATTAAGCTTAGGCCCACATGATGATGGGAGATAGGGCAGGATCTAAACGGAATCTGGATGCTGGTGGTGGTAGAGTAAAGCCTTCATGAGGTTGATGGAAACTTTCAGTTGAATCTACCTGGACATACTGGAGGTCGTTGTGGTGATGGGGAGTTCTGAAAGACAGAATGAAGATGAAAAGATTTTTTCATTTTCACTAAAGTGTCATAGTTAATAATTAGATTCTTCATTCTTCACACCAAAGACTAAAAGCAGACTTTCATCTACATAACAATCATGCTGGGGACCACACTCATGCTCTGGGAGTGTCAGAAAATGGGAAATTGTGTGATGCAGGTGATACTAGGTTATAAAATACCCAAGACACATGTTGTGCTGTATTTAGGTACCCAGATGCAGGAAAACCTATAATAACATTATGTGGAGAACTTTAACAGCTTGTATATGTGTGTTTGTGTATGTTTATGTGCAGGAGTGGGCCAGTGTGGACACAAGTACAGAGACAGCCTTCAGACCCCCTTCATGGAACCTGCACTCCACATTCACAACCCCGATCCATCCCATCCATTAGAAATGTTTGTTTTCTCTCTCTGTCTCCCTCTCTCTCTCTCTCTCTCTCTCTCTCTCTCTCACTCTGTGTTTATACTTTATTAGAGTTTATCAGTGTACCATCAGTTGGAGTTACACAGCAGGACAGGAAGGGCTATTTCCTCAGTTCCTATTTCATGTGAAGCTGTAATATTGTACAATTTGACAGGATACGATGTTTGTTTGATCTTACATGTTACTGAGCCAGTGAATCTAAATACAGTTTTTGTTATTACAAAGTTTGCAGGTGTTTTAAGTTTCAAGGTTTATCCTTGATCTTGAAAAAATCAGATGACTGAACAATCTCACCACAAGGTCCTTTTAGTAGCTGCTCTGGAGCTTTCCATTATATTACAGGATCTTCATCGGCAGACGCTGTTTGATCAGATGACATGAAATTTAATTAACAGCTACTGAATGGGCTTTGAAGTGAGATTGTTTTGTCAAATAATCGACAAGTCTAACTGTTTAGGCTTAACTTATATTACAAATTATTTTATAGCGCTATTTGCAGATTTGCTGTACATTCCAGCACCATAAACATCATGTAAAAACAAAGTCTGTACACTTTTTAATTCTATATGGAGCTTTGAACATTCTTTTTTTTCAGTTATATAGTAATAATAATAAAGTATATTTATATTGCTCTTACTGTATCAAAACCAGAGATTACAAAGTGCTTTACAAGGAAAAAAAGAAAATAAACACGTACAAAGTCATATACACATAAAACACGGGAATATAAGTTATTCATGCAAACATACATGTTACAGATGTATTACTTACATACAGTACATAGCAACATGCATACACAGATGCAAACAAATTACCCAAATTAAATAGGGTGATTTAAAAAAGTCTTTTGATAAAAAATCAATTTTCAGAAGTAATTTAAAAGGGCATGGTGATTTTGCAAATCAGGCACGAGTTGAGGTTTCCTAACTGCAAAAGCGTGGTCCTTTTTGGTCTTACACCATCAGGGTGGAAACAGCAAATACTTGAAATTGGCCTGCTGTAGTTTTGCTAAATATTCTGCAGAGGGCACCATTTAGATATAATTTGAATGTCAAAAAATACACCTACAGAACAGCACACAAAACAGGTCCTGTGTTCAGTGGAACAATGTGACATGAAGCCAAGCAATCCTGGTGTATCCACAGTAATACACTAACCACTGATAAGGGCTACAGCTGACTTTTTACCATGTGATGATGGGACAAGCATCAACCCTTAGGACATTATGTTTGAGCCCTCATACCTATATATATATATTTATGTGTGAAGTGAATGTGCTGAGACTGAGGTCTCAGGAGGGAGATACTCCTCCCACCTGTTTATGTGTTTTTTATGGTGGACAATAACTCTGCAGAGAAGGGCTATCATTGTACTTCAGAGCAAAAAGCCAACTCTTAAACTCTGCTGAGTTTTATTACATTTTACTGGCCTCTATATGGCACAGGGCTTTCTATCTGTAGCAGACATACACACAGTGAATGTATTTATTAATTTCTGTTTCATACACAGAAAAAAAACATGAAGTGTGAGGAAAGACATAGATGAATTTAAGGGTTGCAATGTCTGCATGATGTCTAGCTCATATTCATATCTGAGTCATAGTTTACTCTTCCTGTGCAGACACACGCAACCACATGCACACACAATGAAGATATTCAGCTCCCGAAAATGCTGTTAGGCTGATCTGTTAGGATAAGAGGCACAATAACGATAAGAGGCCTGAGCGATATGAGTTCAACATGCTGATGAATTCAAGTGGCACCTTAATTTGCAGCCACAGCACACCAGCTTGTGGCAGCCTCACCCTGTGTGTCTCTGTGTGTGCATATGTGACACACTAAATTATGAGTCAGGTCTGTATCAACTGACATTTGCAATCTTGAAACTCATGATAATTGCCCTTTTAATGCCATCCCTTGCTGTGTCTCTGGTATATTAGCTAAAGGAGTGTATGCAGGGACTGAACATGAAGGTGTGTGCTGAAATCTAAGACCGTGGGAAGTGTTGGCATTTCATTACACCCTGAAAGTTTGGGCAGACAGTTTGGGTTCATAATTTAATTTAATCTGATGCAATGCACTACATTAATTTAGTAAGTCATGACTAAAGGGAGGATTTAGGTTGGGTAGCAAATCATCTCATGTGATTACCTTCAGTGGATTATGACCCCTTCAGACACATTAGCTCAAGACCTTTTGATTGCTGACAGTTCACCCAACCCGGTAATATAAATCAGACAGCCTTGTAAAATGTGAACTATTGAGTGTGATATTTTTCAACCAAACATACAAAGCATGAAATGTGAGCACAATCTTAAACCTTTTTGCACTCTTCAATAACTGACTGCCAAGCCGCCTATATATGGCAAAATTCATTCAGACAACAACACAAAGCAAAGCCTGCATTACTGTTGTCAGGAAATTCAAAGACGGCCTGATTTTTGACCCCTACACATTTATCAAGTGTTTCCAGAGACATTTTGAAAAATTGTCTGGTAAAGAGGGGGCTTTTAGAACTTTCCCAACAATTATTCAATTTAATTTAAAACACAAAAATCACTTAAGAATCACAGGTGTTCTGACAGTGTCAGTATGCAACCTGGTTAAATAATGGCAGACTGGAGGTATCTCCAATTGTAATCAGTGGAGCAACAGAGGACTACTTGCTGTTGTACATGAAGGTAATCAGTGATAAATATTTCTACCAGTCTACCTCCATCTTCATTTTGTTTCTTATGAGTCCAACAACTCAAAAAAAACCAGGCGGTGAGATGATATCACCTGTTTGCAGTACAAATCAGTTTGTTCAGTGATTTTCTGGAATTAAGTGGAAGTTTCCCTTTTTTAAATGTATCTTAATATCTGCTTTTGTTTAAAGATAGTGGCACTGATTTCCAGAAAAAGTCTTTAAGCAAACTGATTTGGAACAGATATTCTCCCCAACCAAGCTTTTGTCACTTGTTTTAAGAAGATATATTCTTTTAGACACACAGTATAGTTGACAAAATAACATATTAATAGACACAATCCTATGTAAAGATGAAAATGTGTGTTTTCAGTGAACAAGTATTAAATAGGTGCTCTCCTCCTCTCCATACAATAAAACACAGACTGCATGAAATGTTGATTCTCTGTGACTCAGCTCTGCAATTTTATTCCCCCTTCTCTCGAACATCAAAGCAACAGAACACACCCACATCCAGGATTATGAAATACGAAAGGCTCATATGTGAGGAAATCAAAAGAATAATATCTCAATCTCTTTTATTGTCTGTTGACAGAGTACACACACATATGACACATAGTGACTGGAGACTGGAGCATCAAACACACACACACTAAAGTGACTGCATAAACAGATATGAAATTGGCCGATTGGCACATACATAAGGGTATATTTTCCACACCGTTCTTGCTACAGTTGTTGAGTGTCATCTTCAGTAATATGAAAGCAGTGGTGGAAGAAGTATTCAGATCCTTTACTTGAGTACAAATAGCAAAACCATAATAAAATCACTCAGCAAAAATCCTGCTTTAAACATGATACTTTGATGTTGCAGCTGCAGCTAATTTTCACTTCTTCATGTACTGTTGGGTAGTTTAATCTATAACAATGTAGCACATTTTATAAGGTATTCACATATTTTGCAAGACATTTGTAATCTGTATGGTATGTAGTAGCTGTCAAATGTCGCAGAGTAAAACAGTACAGTACGAGGTAAACAGTGAAATATTTGAATTAAGCATTATTTTACAGGAAGTTTCATGGAAAGATCTATGATATTTGGTGCTAATTATATGGATAATGTGACAAAAAGTGTTAATTGGTTACAGTTCAAATGAATCAGTTTCACTAAATTCCTAGAAAGTCTTTTCCTCTGTGCAGCAGGTCAGCTAAACATGTGAAGATGTGACATTTTTTAAGAGGCAATCATACAATGCAACATATATGAGAGGTCACATTTTTAATGATGCATGAATGATGAATTAAAATTTAATTGGGTTTAATTTGAGCTTTTACTTCAAGGAATACTATAAGGCATTACCAATATTCCTCTACGAAATGTAGTGAATTAAAAGTAGCATAAAATGGCAGTACTCAAGTATGTACAAGTACCTTACAATTATACTTAATTACAGTGCTTGAATTACACTCCACCACTGTGAGGGAGAGTTTATTTCTACACACTCATTTGAGTACACAGAACCTTTTATGCACTCACAAATCCTGTACATATTACAGTAAAGCTAAAAACGACACAAACGTGCACACACACACACCCTTCATTTCCTCTCATACTTTTGTCCTCTTGACAAAGAGACATTACAAGAGCAGCTGTTAATCCTCTAGACGGCGACTGTCTCACACACTGCTGCTGCGATGACTTCGTGCCAGCAGGACTTTGGAAGACGGTGATAATGAAATATCATGGAAATGAGTCAGGAGCCGAGCAGGTGATAGACAGGTGTGCAGGCTTATTTGTGGGTCACCACATCTGAAAAGCAGCCGGATTAGATATCAGAGAGAGAGAGAGAGAGAGAGAGAGAGAGAGAGAGAGAGAGAGAGAGAGAGAGAGAGAGATGACTTGGAAAGTGCAGTTTGTTTGACCTGCCTGGACGGGTTGCCATGTTTGATAGTCTGAGCATAAAAAAATCAATCTTTGATCTTTGACTCTGACATTATTGCCAGGTAACAAAACAGAAACTTTAGTGTATCTTACAGCTCTTCTCCTCAGAGCCAAACTTTGGTCTCGTAGTTTGCCATATTTCATTTTCAAATATGTTGAATTACTATACATCACTTGCTATAATATCAAGGCTTTTGGTAACGTGCCATTAGACCTGGCAATGGGGCAAAATGAGGGAAGTTGCCTAGTGAGGAATGAAGCTTATTAATAATTTTGAGCACTTAAGTTGCTGCAGCTCCACCATAATAATGTACCAGCAATGTCACTGGGCTGCGTCCAGTCAGAATGAGGTGATGAATTATTCACAGGAGATTGGGAGGTCACTAAAGCGTGTGTGTCTGTGTGTGTGTGTGTGTGTGTGTGTGTGAGAGCGAGAGAGAACAGCACACACACACACACACACAGACACACAGAAAGGTCCACTGGGGCATTTCTGCTGCTTAATTCTAGCACAGAACATCGTCCAAAGCTGTATCCATGGTGACACATTTTTCTTTGACCACTGACAGTGTGAGGGACCCAAATAAAGACAGAACATAAAGCAGATAACTTTTCAGTGTGTCTGTGGCATTTATGTTGTGGCCAAAACATAGTGTCGGCGCTAAGAGGTCAAGCCCTGATGGAGACAAATGCACCTAAAGAGAAACTGGACTGACATGGCTCCAATATGGACTGCAACCCACCCTAACTAGTTTAATTCTATACTGCTGTGGTACATGAGTTAGTCGAATAAAACTGAATGTATCACTGAATATTATGTCTGCCTCCATCAGATACAAAACAAATGAACAAATACATGAGAATAAAAGAGACAACCTTAATCATGTGTACCAAGTTTCATTGCATAATACAATAATAACCGCATAATTTGCCAAATGTTACAAGTCTAACAGCAGAGCAGCTATAATTTAAGCATTGTATCAGTATGTAGCATCATTCAGGTCTGAAATCCAGATCAACTGTGCACTTTTTTATTGCACTATAATCCAGCTTTCAGTAGTGATGCACAAAAATGACAAAAGAAGTAGCTATTCATGGATTAAGACTGGGGCCATAATTCAGATCACTGGCATATACAGTATACACTGAGTTACCAGTTTATTAGGAACACCTCAACATTGTGATCAAATACAATAACACTGAAATTAATTCTCTTTGAGAAGCTGGGTTTTTTGGGGGGGGCTGTTGCGAGTGTTGCACTGGACTCCATTATACTGAGAGGTGTTTCTAACTTTCTGTCCCTTCATATGTGTAAATGGATTAGATATTAAAGTTTCATTATAATGCAGTCAAATACAAACCCATTATATTGCCCCATAGCCTCTAAAATGACCACCTAGTGTCAACGACTCTCTGACACAGTGTCAATAGAAAAGTGAACAAACTGAGAAACACAAAGGTAGGATTTATTGCATGGCTGTTATATGGGATTGCATTAGACCGTACAGGTGTAATAAACTAGTAACTCAGTGTAAGACATCATTAAAGGCATACAACTGGTGATGACACATTGTGTTTGTAGCTTTTTTTTCAGTATCAGATACTGTACCACTCAATCTATTTTCATCAACAAAGAATAACTTATTATTATTCCAAAAATCCAAGAAGTTCATTAAGGTTTGAAAATCCCATTGTTACTAAATTTACATTTTTCTTCTCTCCAGTGCATTGTTATTATTATTTTTGCCTTTTTACATTCATTAGTCTCAGAGTTTTCCAGCATGCAAAGCAGGCCAAGTGCTTATCCACTAATAGGTGGCCCTCCTCCTCCTTTTTCTCTCCTTCTCGCGGAAGGATTCTTCAGGGTTTTCAGTCCACCACCAATCCTTTTCCTTGCTCCCAATCCTCCTGACCCCCTTTGTAGCCTCAATCCCTGACCTCTTTCTCGCTTCACATTCTCTCTTTCTTCCTCTAGTCTGTTCCCACTTTCCTTACACTGCTCTCCTTTTTATCTCACAGTCTTTCAGCCCTCCACTTTAAAAACTAAAGGTCTTGGTTAACCTTCCTCCCTCCTTCAGTTCGCTCTGTCAACATCTCTTCAGTCGTCTTCCTCATTGTGTCCATTGATCAGGCCTGACTCCCAGCGTTGCACAAGAGGGGTCTTCTGTCTGGGGGTCCGGGGACTCTGGAGGACCTGGGTGAAAAGACAGGAATAAAGGACAGCAGGAGTAAGTGGTGATTGCAAGGTAGAAGAGGAAGGGAGACAGAAAGTTGTATGTGAAAGTGGGAGCAGAAAAAGAAAGATAATTAAACAGTAGGAACATCAGATGTGTGGGAGCAGGAGTTGAGACCAATAAGCCAACACAGGAAAAAAGGAGCAAAAAGATAAAAAGAGAAGGATGATATTTCCTGGGGGACATCTGTTTGGATGAGCATCATTAGCTCTGTAAGTCAGAGGGAGGTTAATGTGACTGTGATCCAAGGCCATGTTCAGTATGACTAAGTCAACAACTGAGGACAATTTCTCCCGCAATCCTCCGTTTATTCCTGAACTGTAATCAGGAACCAGGTCTGTGCAGGGAGCAGATAACCAACCAGCAGAGAGAGAAAGAGAGAGAGACGCGTAAGGCAGCAAGAGGAAAGAGAGCAAAACGTTACTAATGCAAACGTCAAACTGAACCATGCAGCTAAAACCCAGCATATCAATGCCAAACTGAATTAAAGAGCTAAGGCCACGGAGCATCACTCAACTCTAATCAGAGATACCACCGTTTCAAAGAGATGCAAGACCCACAAGGCAGGTAACGGAAATCAGTGGGATTTTCAATTGACTTTCGTCTTTCTCCACTATTGACTGCACACACACACACACTCCCATCTATACACACAAACCCAGTCCACAGACTCGGCCCCTCCCTCCCTCTCTGTCTCAGGGCTGTTTGCCTTCTTCCCTTATCTATAAAGATAAGCTCCTTACTGTGTGTTCAGTATGTTATCAGATGTTTGTGGCCCATATTTGGTGCAAAAGAGATGCTGACATCCTCCCAAGAACCTTTCTTCATTGGACCCTTTACAATCCAGTGCAGATTTAAACATGCGTTCATATTCATGCTGCCGAGAGACTAATTGAACAACCAGAGCGGCATTGCAATTCATATATGAACTCTCAGTAAAAGAAGCTTTATGATTGTGCAACCTGATACCTTCTTAGCTGCATTCGAGGGAGAGGTAAGGTAATTTGCCTACATTTTCATGTCCCATGGCCCAGTGTACAAGATAGGTAGGCTTGGTGTGTTCATTTATAAAGCAAAAAATACTTATAAATGTCACTGTGAGGCCTGGTGAAACTGTAATGTCTAAACTTTATTGCAATGAGACTCTGACTCACCTCTGGCTGGTTAATGTTCTCCTTTTCGGCCTGGGCCGGGGGCCACATGCCGAACTTGCCAACTGAATGGCGTACTGCAAGAGAGAAAAAGGATAAAAAGTGACTGAGGGCAGAGCAGGGTAGCAATGAGGCAAAGGTGCTCCTGTGCTTTTGTTTGTACTCCACACTGTAAGCAATAAAGCCTCCTTGAATCAAATTAAGAGTGAACATGGTGAAGTAGCAGAGAGAAATGAGAGGTGACAGAGAGGAATGCAGAGGGAATTAAGGGAGAGAAATAAATCTGATTGAACATGAACATGGTGAAATGGAAACAAAAAGTAGGAATGAAGGAATATGACAAAGGTTACACAACTCATTGTCTATAAAACAATACATGACTGTTCATCATTCAGGCCATGTAGTGGCACACCCTGGTCAGTTAGTCACACGGTTGTTAAAGCTACGATGACTGGTGACACTTTCATTCATATACAGTAACAAAAAACACATTGGCAACCCTTCCTGCCAACACAACACACACACAAACAAACACTCAAACAGCAGTGGTTCCCAACCTGGCCCTGACAGATCAACTCGAGTATCCCTTCATCGACACCACCCAACATGTAACAAATTTGTTCATTTGAGTTTAAACTGGATGCTGTTTAACACTATCAATTATATAAAACTTATATTGTTTCATACAATTTAACTGTCCATGTTAATGTCAGTTTGCTCACGTTTGAATTTGTACTACACTTGGAGTAGATGCTTCATTTTTAGCTATTTCAACTGATTATTACTGATTATAGCTAACTATTTCAACCATGTATCTAACACTTTCTCCATTTATCCATACTTTTAGCTAACTGTTAAACTTCTGTTCTCACTGGCTAACTACACTCGCTTTCACACACTCTCAATCGCAACATGTAGTGTTGTGTTGCTGACTCAACATGTGGATATATTTGTTTAATAAAATTGTATACAATATATACAGTATATACTGTATGCAGTATTATACTGTATATGTATACTGTTTATATTGGGGGTGTGTTGGGAATCACTGCAGCGGAGTTGAAATCACTCAGAGATACATGTTTATAACTATTTTTTTGTGAAATGATTATACATAGTCTGTATATAAATATAACATGTATGATCCATCCATCCATCCATCATCATGTCATTAGTCTCTACACTGACTCTATCACCACAAGATCTAAAAAACAAGTTGCATGCACTTTTTGAATGCTGGATTTAGACTTCAACTGAAAACTGGACTCTTCCAACACGCTCCTTTCTTGCTGACACAATAAAGTGTCGAGATATGACTCAGGACTTTTCCTCACCTCAAACTTTTGCAATTAATATGACAGACTATATGCTTTATTTATTATAGAGTTACAGAATTTTATTTTCTTGTCGGCCAGCTTATGGTCTCCGGTACAAAATTATTGCTCATAACCACTAACACTGATTTTGATAGGTGTTTGAGGTTTTCCACTGACCATGAGAAAAATGAAATAATGTGCTTGCTGGGCTGTTACAGGGAGTTTTCATCATCTCACCACAGATATAAAAATTACACACATACTCACACACAAGCATCCATACACACAAACACATTGTCTGCGTGTGCCTGTGGACGCAAGCACAATCAATTATGCCCCACACACACATTTCTAGCCCTAGACCAACACTCAGTGCCACACTAACCTGCTGGGGATCCAGTTACCCCGCTAGATGATGAGCCAGGAACAGCCAGTCCATTCAGTGAAGAAGAAGACAACGTGGGACTCTTTCTTTCTATGCTTCCTCCCCCTCCTCCTCCTCCTACTCCCCCTCCTTTTGCACCCTTCATGCTCCCATACACACTGATCCTCTGCTTGTGAAGCTCCTTCTCCCTCTCTTGAGCCTCCCGGATGTCCTGCTCCACTTTAACTAAATTTGTTGAGGAGCGCAGCTTGAAAAAGGGGTTCTCCTTGAGAGCCACCTCCTCCTCTTCCTTCTCCTTTTCCTGCTCTCTCCTTTTAATCCCACCATGTCCCCCTGTTCTGGATGATGAGATGTAAGGACTTCCAGAGTCGACTGCAGTGATGGGCTCTGCCTCTGGTTTGGCGTGGCAGAGCTTCTGTGCTGGGACACTCAGGTTATTCTCTAGGATGATGACCTGACAGCCTGTCCCCTCAGAGAAGCCTGGTCCTTGGGGAGTCAAAGAAGTGGAACCCCCTCCTTTGACTGAGTTTGGGCTCTGTGTGGAACTCCTCTCCACATATGAGCCTTGTATGGTGGATGCCTGCGATGAAGTGTCCTCCTGGTTCTCCAGGGTTGAAATGTCGCTGGAAGAGGACCAGGACGTGGCCTTACTCCTGGATGACACAGTCAAAATTGAGTCATTGGGTTTCTGAAAGGCCTCAAAAAGCTGTTTCCGCTCTTTGAGTTGGCGAACCGTGCCTTTGTCATAAAAACCTGGAACTTTCCCAAGCTTGACTAGATCCTGCTCCCTCTGGACCTCCTCGTGGATCTCATGCTGCATCTTTTTGCCTGCAAACTGCCTGTCTTTGCCTTGACACCTCTCAGACTTAGCAGTTAGCGACTGGTAGAGAACAGTTTTCCTTAAAGGGATCTCTACATACTCTGGTGAAGTGGGTGGATTCGGAAGCCCTCTGGACCTTCTCAGGCTACGTTCACGCTCTATAGCCCGTCGGATCTCCCTCTCAATGGGAGTCTCTTTAGGTACAGCTGCTGGAGTCCCTGTAAAGACGGTGTTGTTGCCCTCCAAAGTGCTGCATGGGGAGAAGTCCGCTGAAACTCCACTGTCACTCTGGCTATCATCACACGAGTCGCACTCCATCCTGTTGTGTTTAGAAGACACAAATGTGTATTTTTCTGTCTTAAGCTCTTGTGTTTGAACAGTTTTTGAAAATTTTAACAGTCCTCCGCCGTGTTGCTGCCCAACCGCCTTGTTCCTTTTAAGTCCACTCTCTTTCTGCCCTTCCTCTACACCTGTTTGCTTGCTTTCTCTCTCTGTTCTTTCCCCCGCCCTGCTGTGCCTTTCTCTCACAGCTACAACACAACCAGAGCCTTGAGAAGCTGCCCCGCCCTGATTGGACAGCTCCATGGCAACGGCTGACAAAGGTGGAAAACGCTGGCTGAGCACCTGTTGTGCAGCTTCCTGGTTTGCTCCCCTGGGGGAAAGTTCACATTGGCTCTGGGACAACAGCTCCTCCTGCTGTTTGGCTGAGGGAACTGAGTCTTGTTCAGTGGAAACTGAGATATTGGTAGAATATGACGGTTGGAAAGGCATGTTTCTGATATCTAGTCTAGTCCATTGCAGCTGACAAGACATAATATCAATGTTCATTTCCTCTTCTTCCCCACTTTCATCAGCAAAAGGAGGGGAGCACACAGTATCATCTGAGTTGTTTCTGTCGGAGGAAGAATGATGTGAAGTTGATGTTATTCCAGCAGCTGCAGCCCCTGACATATTATTTTCAGATTCACTGTTGTCAGAACCATCTGATAAGAAGTTCAGCTGTGTCATCTCCTCAGATGTTGAATCTACCTCTCTATCAACTGGCTCAGTGAGAAGAGGTGGCCATTCTTGGCTATTCTGGCTATCAGGAGACGTAAGGTCTTCTGTTGGGTCTGAGATGATCTCAGCATCACTGATCCACTCAGCCACCTCCTCCTCTAGGCAGGAAATACCATCTTTCTCAATGCATTCTTCATTTGATAAAGCACTGAGGGGAGGAAGAGGTGGGAAAGCATCCTCACATAGATCAACAGACTCTTCAGATTCCTCTCGAGCCTGTAATGCTTCTGATAGTTGGGCAACTTGTTCTAATTCTGTCACCATCTCTTGTATCTCCCTGGGGGTGCGCAGACTAATTCTTGTTGATTCCTGATTTTTCAATTTGGTTGCATCAGCTATTTCGGGTCTTGAGAGTGTTTGGTTCTCTTGCAGAGTTTCGTCTTGAGCTCCAGGCTCCAGGACGTCTGTGTCCTCTTCAGGTTCTGCCCTGGGAGCCTTTTTGTCTTGCAGAGGGGAATTGTGGCTTATGATTGCAGCAACTTCACCTTGTGCCCAGGACCCATTGACCCACTCGTCTAGTGAGTTGACAGGACCCCGTTCCTGCCAGGCCACAGGCTTTGTTGCCATGGTGACAAGTCTGCTGATGTAAAACTGTTTGGAGCAGTCAGGATGTTCGGCCTCCAGCCAGTCAGTCTGAGTGAAAGCAGAGGAACACAGAGGGGAAAGGGGAACAACAGAGTGATTAACGGAGGTCAACGACAAACACGGCCACCCATTTAATATCCCATTATTTCAGCACAGATGAAATGACTCATTATAGTATTATCAAGAGAATAAATCATTATACTGTGTTTACTGTGACATTTACTGTAGAATAGTTTTGAAGTGCTAAGTGCTGTGTTTTCCTTTCTGCTCTCAAACCTTATTCAACTTGTGTTGCAACACTACAGTCAATAGAAAGGAACTCACATTTTAAAATAAATGTTAAAAATACAAAAAAAAAAAATACAAACAATTTGTATGCTTTTCATCTTGTTTAGACAACTGGCATTTGCAAAGTGCACCAGTCCTTAACTGCATTCCATGTATAGCCCTGTGGTAGCCCAATACCTCACTATGACACTGCTTTTAATGTGTCACCCATTTGTGCATTTGAGCGAAGAGTTGTGTATTAGAAAAATCCAGTAGATGTGTCCTGTTTTTTTTAAATTGCATATACTGAGTGCTCTTCTTATTGTATATCAGGCAGGCTGTTTATAACTTCGTGCTTGGCTTTGGCTGTAAGGTAGTAGCTCTACTCCACTGGGCAACTTCTAAAGTTTTCTGCTGAACACACCTTTCTTTAATCAGCTTATAGGCTGGGGGATGGCTGAGTACCACACATACACACACACACAATCTGAAATAACAATAGGATTGTCCACAGGGTATACTGACTAAAGGGGAGTCCAGTTCCTTTAATATCTCTTTTTCTTTAATACACACTCTCTGTTCACTATTTTAGTCTTGCCCTACATCAATATTATTGCCCTCCCCACCCCTCTCTTACACAAAAAGTCTTCCATTGTTTTCTGTTCAGCCTGCATCCTGACAAACTCACATTCCCATCCATGCTGATTCTTGCCAAGCCGCTCTGGCTGACTGATCATTAAGGGGAATGTAGATTGCAGCACTGTGGATGACTTGTCTCTGGTGAATTGGAACAGATGGACAGATACGATAGATAGATAGTTACAGTTCATTTCCCCCTTCATGTAGAAATAATAAGGACTGACAGCATGACACGACAGGATGAATGGGGAACACTGTAGTAATAATAATGGCAGAGCATGCAGGCACCACGGCAGGACAAGAGGCCTAATGCGGGGAAATTAGGATGAGAACAGTGAGTCATGAGAGCTATGACAGACATTGTTTACAATCAACAATGGTTGGTGTAGGGAACCACTCACCAGCTGCATACCATCACTGTATTTGTGCTGTGATTGGTAAAATTGTGTGCTATACTCCACCTGCCACTGTGGCAGGCGTAGTAAAATGCTATCATTTCAACACTGTTTTCTTCTAAAAATATTACATTATGCATTTCAGATAAAACAGCTTGTTTCCTGTATGTCTACAGGATGAACCAAACAGCTTATTAGAGTGGACTCAGACTGTGCCACTGACTTCATTCAGTACCCATTATGAAATGTACCCTGGCTGCTGTCAGACTGGCCGTTTTCACATGGGTCGTGAGCGGGAGGGGAAATGGGGTAGTTGGCATTCCCACAAAGTTATCACTGTGTCTAAATGAGACTGAACCTCAGCTCATTAATTGAGTTTATGCACCATTACAGATTCCAGACATAGATAACTGGAGAAGACTATATATATTCAGGTACTATTTGGGTAAACTACTGCTGTCCCTGTTGTACAATAAACCACACGTTGACAGACTCACTCTCATGCAATCCATGAAGGTAGCATAATATGTCACTCATTGACTGAGAGTTGTCAATATGAAGTTTCATTGTGAAATGGGGCATGAAAATTAGTATTTTGTCATAGTGAGAATATGATTGTTGTAATGTTTTAAACTCTGCTAAGAAATCTATTGCAAATCTCTGCTTAAGCAGTTTTATTCACCCACACCTGCTGATTCTGTTGAAAATCCTGCTGAAAACAAACAAGATTAAATAAATTAATACAATGATCCTGCAGCGCCACAGTATTGAAACAATCCCCTCATTTATATTGTGGCATGGTAATGTAATCTGACTACCCTGAATGTAAACTCTGGTATGCCCTAATGAGATATTTTCCTTGTGCACATTTGCTTCAACAAACTAATGGCATTATATATCTAATATGACATGCTGTTTTGTTTTATTTTCTAAGATGCTCAGAGAAAGCTATAGGTTCTCCAACTCTCTCATTGGATAAGTAAGGTTGCAATAGATTGCGGATTAAAACTAACAGAGTTATGTTTTGCTCATTATCTACAAAGGGGTTCACTTTATCAAAAGAACATCAAAATCATGATCATCAAAATACATCTGCAACAGGACTTACAAGTAAACTTTCCCTCCTTTGTGGAGTCAGCAGTGTCCTAAGGTAGTTTAAGATCTAAGGGCATTTGACAAAAATGCTAATTAACTTAAATAAACGCAGCCAACTTCATCCCTAATTAGACTTAGTTTTGTTGCTATCTAATGGTTGCTGACATAGTTCTTGGCACATTTTACAGTCACTTACTTTGATATTCTTTAGTCATTGTGGCAGAAAGTAACACCAGGGAAAGCTGGTCTCTGCAGGCTTGGCTGTTTAGAATTATTTCTGTAGTACAGTTGTTTTCTATTGCAATTATTTACCTGATTGGAATAAAATGGATGTACAGTATGTGTACAAGAATTTCAAGTTCAACAAAAGCAGAATAAACTAGAATATACAGTTGCACATACCTGTTAACAAAATGCTTTGACGATGCTGTCCAAATGAGACCCACATTTCTGAGAATACACGCTTGTTTCAGGTCACTGATGGTTGATCAGCACAGAAGGAACCTCTTTGCTCACAGCTCTACAGCCCTCGCAGCCTAGATCTCCTCCCTTGTGCACTCTAACACCCCCAGTACACCTTTGTGCACGCCCACATTAGCATGCCATGCTCACACTAGCAACCATTCACTAATACATACACGTGAATGAGCATGTGTGTATGCACAAACACATGTGCTCGAGGCTTACCCTACTGTTGTGGATTTGAAAATGTATAGTACTAATCCAATTAGTGAGCAACACACATTAATTATTACACCATGCAAGTGAATGAAGAATGTCCCAGAGGGATAAGGCAGTGATGATATCACTGCACACTTTAATTTTGTCCCCTTATATCTGGGAAAAAAACAAATGGTGTGATTTTGTTAACCATTACATGCTTTACATTACATTTTGGTACAACAATTTATGAGTTCAGAGAATATTTTCAAAATGTAATCTACAGTAGTCTGATGAATATATCAATTTATTTTTAAAGTTTTTTAAAGTTTCAGTTTAGTTTTAAATTTTGTTTTTAAATCAGGGTCAATTTTATTCATATAGCCCAAAATCACAATTCACAAATTTGCCTCAAAGGGTTTTACAGTTGGTACACACAACACCCTCTATCCTTCGACCCTCAAATGCAAACGTTAAATCTGAAATTCCTTAGAAGGTTGCCAACATTTACAAATTCATTTCCAGTGAAAGTTATTGGGCAATAAATACAAACATGCAAGTGTCCATTTACTGGGGGGAAAAAATCAGGGGTATGTCTGCTAAATGACAACACAGACATAAAACAGAAAAATACATTCAAATAAATCCCATCATACCATGCTGTATTAGCAGCATCCAAGGGCTGATTCAGCAGAGGAACACAGAGGGGAAAGGGGAACAACCGAGTGATTAACAGAGTTCAACAACTAACACGGCCACCCATTTTATATCCCATTATTTCAGCGCAGATTAAATGACTTAATATACTATTATCAAGAGAATAAATCATCATACTGTGTTTACTGTGGCATTTACTGTAGAATCCAGTTAACTGTCTTACTAGAGTTAGATAGTTAACTGAGAGTAGTACTGTCATATGTGTTTTACCATACAGTGTGACTGAATATCATATACCAATGCGCCAAAGTCCCTCATGCCTGTTGTTCTTCTGTTTTCTCCTCAATCTGAGCTTCTGCTGCTGCTGCTGCTGCTGCTGTTGGTTGGCTCTCAGGTTGTTCTGGACAAAGCTCCTTGGTAGGCTCCATCACAACAGGTGTAGGCAGCTGATAACACTTCAGCTGAGCCATGAACTCCTCCATCTCTGTCTGCTCCACCTCCCTCCTCCTGCTCAGCAGGTACAAGTCTACAGATTCCCTCTTCTTTGACTTCACAATCCACCGCATCACGACACAGTCTGGACAAGATGTATAGAGGAAAGTCCCGATGAGGTCAAAGCGATTCTCTATGTCAAAGGTGAAGGTGCTGCCTTCTATAGAGATGTTGTGGGGCAGGTACTGGCATTGACCACCAAAGCGGTTGATTTGGGTATAAGAGAAGTTGGACGTTTCACTGGAATTGGAGAAGTATATAGTGATGCTGTCTCTTAGTCTCAGGGCCTCCATGGATGGTGGATGGTTAATACTACCTGCAACTAAAACCCATCTGCCCTCCAAATGATGAGGATCCAGTTGAGCCAAAGGGTGGACCAATTTTTCACAGACCAGAGGAGCTGAATGGCTCACAGACATCAAGCAGAGGAGAAAAATGGCACTCACAGGAAACATGTTGAAATGATACTGATTCTGTGCTGATATTTATTCTTTGCCTTTCAATTCGTGGTCTCAGTTGTTATTCCTCACCAAGAGTGGAGCTGGATAAGGAGGCTTGTCTAATTTTATAGTACAAATTTCATCAGGAATGTCCAGTCTTGCAACACAGCACAGGTTCATGATCCCTTATCTAAATGTGGACTCCATTATTGTGCAATGAAAGAAAGTTTGATTATCAGTTGTATTGCGATGTTGGCATGGGTTGTTTATTTATTTAGATCTTTTCTGAGAATTAAACAGTATTTGCATTGGAACAAGACCACCAGTCTCCAAACTGGTAATTTCCACAGGCATACTTGTCTTTGCCTACAGGAATTATACAGAGACAGCAACAATGCGCACAGTAGTTATGTATAATCAGGTTCATAAGCAAGATAAGAGTAATTTTTCTAATTTGAATCTAGAGATAAATAAGAGCACATGCATGTCACTTCAGGTGACAAATTCTGTGATTCTGGTAATAATAAAAGGACTTTCTGTTCTTTCCTTTGTAGAACAAAATATTGGATGAGCTGACATAAAGACTTTGGAGAGGGGCTTATTACAAATTCTTATTCGAAAACTGATGTATTAAAAAAATGATTGCATCATACAAGTGAGTGAAGAAATGTACCAGAGGGGGAGGAGAGTCATGTGATGCATGCTTTAATTTTAACTTTAATTAATTGGTTGGTTATTGCAGATAATTCTTCAGTATTGATAAATTATTGATGATATACATTTCAGTTACACGAGGGTATTACAGTAAATAGTGTTCCAATAGTTACATACAGTCATTTTCTATCGAGGCTGGAACATGCCACAAGAACTGTAGACTTTTCCAGTGGTCAGTTCTAATCTAAGGGGTACATTTAAAAAGTGCAAAGCAATATTACAGTAAGTACATTTGCATTCACTGTAAATCATGCAATTAAAAGGTAAAAAGCTTTACCGTTAAATCTGTCAGTTGATAACTGTTATCATTACTCTGTCTTTCAGCCACATTTGGATTTTGAAAGACTATGCAGTTGAAAACTTTTGGCAGGGATGGTTTTGCACAAATGCAGATTTTGAACTTTATGTGTACTGTTTGTGCCATGTTTTCCTCTGAAATGTGTGTGCTAGTAGTTGCATCTTAATGTAATCTGCATAAATAATGCAGAAAAGATATATGATCGGGATACACATACTAAAATGTGCAAACATTCAAATAGAAATAAAGACATAGAAATAAAACTTTTAAATATATATCCTGAAAATCATGTTTGTACAGATCAATTTAATTAATACAGTTATTTAAGTTGCTTCAAACAAAGTGATATTAGAGGTAAATAAATTTAACTTACAGATTTAAACTCTTCATAGCTAATTTTCTTTATCCTATTGAAATTATGTTTTCTTTAAATCAGACTGAGCTCTCTGGGAAATGTCTATGAGCATGAAGGAATTTAAATCCCTGAATGTAATTGGAAATCACACCACATTAAGACAACAAGACACATGGCACTCTCTCCTCCAAACATTTACTGACTCAGCAAGGTATAGGTAGCCCTAAAATTCATCATTAACAAAAGTTTAATTTTATTTATCAAGTGAGGATGGTAATTCTTTGTGGGTTCATTACTAACAGCAACTCCTTTCACATTACACACAGTCAAAAATATTGCTTATAGTTGCTTTAAGTATTTCTATATAATATTAAATATTCATTAGCAACAATCAAAGTCAGAATTAAAATCATCTCCTTTAGGTATTATTTATGAAGAGTGAAAACTCAAAACCTCAGCTAACCAGCTTCAACCACCAATGGTCATCAGATTTTGATTTAAATTTTGCGAAACCCTGATTGGTGCACGGAAGTCTGAGACATCCCTTTTTTCTATAAAAAAAAGAACTATAGACGGTGGGAGAAGAGCACAAAGAAAATAAAACAAAACTGTTGGCACATTGGCAGAAATTTTGTGTCCATGTAGGAGCCTGCATTTTACAGAAAAATTGTTTTCAGGGCCTTCAAAGTGATACAGTTCAATACAAATATTTTGGAAAAATAAAACGAATAAAATTGAGTTTGGATTAACTTACATTTTTGAAAATTTCAATAATCAGTATCAGCATGCCATATAATATGCGCTTTTCAAATACAGCTTTGGTACTTAAATGTACATTCATCAAACCTGTGTGACTAATTATCTTCTAAAGGTCTTTCAGTCCTTCTGTCCCTCTGTTTTCTCTTCAGTTTGAGCTTCTGGATCGCGGAAGACCTGTTCTGGACAAAGCTCCTTGGTAGGATCCATCACAACAGGTGGAGGCATTTTCAGACACTCCACCTGAGCCCTGAACTCCTCCATCTCCTTTTGCTCCAGCTCTCTCCTCCTGCTGAACAGGTAGAAATGCTGCCGCTTCCCTGATTCTAAATCAAAGCTCATCAGTATGCAGTCATGACAGGATGTATTCATGAAGGTTGTGGTGTCATTGCCATCGTTAAAGGTGAAGCTGCTGCCTTCCAGGGAGATGTTGTAAGATACATAGTGGCACGTGTCATCTGAACGCATGCTGCGTCTGATGGAAATGTTGTTTTCACTGGTGTTGGAGAAGTTAGTGGTGGCACTTTCTCTACTTCTCAATCGCTCCATGAATGGCAGGTGGCTCAGACTGCCTGCAACTAAAGCCCATCTGCCCTCCAAATGTTGAGGATCAAGTTGATCCAAAGGCCGGACCAAATCTTCACAGGACAGAGGAGCTGAATGACTCAGAGACATCAAGCAGAGGAGAGCGATGGCCCACGCAGGAAACATATCTCTGTATGCTGAAATCATAATCTGCTGTCTGTTGTAATGTTTGCAGGCAGTTGTTGTTGATAATTATATCTGGTCTCAGTTGCACTGAAGTATCTACGTTATGTGGTTGGTTTTCTGGTTTTTAAAGGTTTTATATAAACCTTCAGTTTCACAATACTGAAAATACCAGAGAGCAGAGTCCCTTTTTCACCTGGGGTTGCTGTGCTTGTGAAATGAATGAATGTTTTGAGTACTGTGACTTTTGATCGTTGACACTGGACATTTACTCGATGGCTCTCTCTTACCTGTAGTAACGCTGTGGGTTCACCCTGTTAATCAAATACAATAAAATCATTATTTTGGTGTTTTTACTTTTCTTGGATTGAAGGTCTTAGAGTTTACTGGAATACTAGTAGAAACTGCAGAATTTAAGAATCAAGGATCAATTTTCAATCAATAAAACATAAAACTTAAATCTTTGCCTTCCTATACTGGAGAGCACTAAAGATTTTCAGTTGTGTATCTCTGTTTCTGTAATGAAGAGTACAATCTCTGCAGTGCTATCCCTTTGTGTCACTCATTCAGTTTTGTACAGAATGTCTGAAGGATGAATAAACTCTGTGATTAACATAATGCACTGGGTGAAAGTCAATTATCTTCAAATCAAATGAGCTGAAAAACAAACTCTTTTCATATGTTAAAAACTCTTTTATTTCCATTTTAAAAGTAAGAAATACAGGTGTCATGGTTTCCAACACACAACCTCTCCTGCATTACATTTAGGGATATGTCTGCTGTCTCTCAATTTTTTTGTCCCTCTGTTTTCTCTTCAGTTTGAGCTTCTGGAGTGTCGGCCGTCTCTTCTGGACAAATCTCCTTGGTAGGATCCATCACAGCAGGTGGAGGCATGTTCAGACACTCCACCTGAGCCCTGAACTCCTCCATCTCCTTCTGCTCCAGCTCCCTCCTCCTGCTGAACAGGTAGAAATGCTGCCGCTTCCCCGACTCCACGTTCATGCGCATCAGCAGACAGTCATGACAAGATGTTTGGACAAAGTTTGCGCTGAAGTTGCTTTTAGCTGTCCCATCATAGGAGAAGCTGCTGCCTTCCAGGGAGATATTGTAGGTATTATACAGGCACTTGTTATCTAAACGGATGCTGCGAGTGTAGGAAATGTTAGTGTCACTGCTGTTGCTGGAGAAGTTTACAGTGGCACTGTCTCTTTGTTTGAATCGCTCCAGGTATGGTAGATAGCTGATACTGCCTGCAACCAAAGCCCATCTTCCCTCCAAATGACGAGGATCCAGTTGATCTAAAGGCCGAACCAAGTCTTCGCAGGCCAGAGGAGCTGAATGGCTCACAGACATAAAGCAGAGGAGAGCGATGGCACACGCAGCAAGAAACATATTGTATGGTTTGAAGGTAGTCGCTGGGATACCTCTGTCAGTCACACTGTAGTGTTAAATGGAGAAAGTGGCTGGTGAAGAGGTCTGGCTGGTTTTATAGTTGTTTCAGAAACCTCCAGTTTCACAATAGATAAAATACCAGAGTCCCTTATCCACCTGTGGATTTTGTGATTGTGAAATGAAATAATATTTTGAGTACTGTCTGTGACTATTGATTGTTTACTTGTTGGCTCTCTCTTACCTGTGGTAACATTGTGGGTACACTGTGAGAAAACCATGAAATCCATTGCTTTGTTCTCTTTACTTCTCCTGGATTGAAGTTCTGTGAAATTAGTATTTGTGATGGAATAACAGTAGACATTAACAATAGGCGGCCTGTGAATGCAAGCTGCAAACACTCATTTTCTTATGGTATTTTAATTAACTTATTGTGATGACTGCACATCTGAGTCTCAGAAGGACAAAAAATATATTTTGTTAGGCATATTGCAACTAATTTGTTAGTATATAAGTATGCTTCAAACTGCATAAAATTATAGTTGATTTTCACTTTCAACTTGTCAGGTCAAATCTGCTTTTATGATTTGAAATTCATTCTTCTTCATCAACATTGAGCTGTCTGAGACACTGCTCTAACAATGAAGGACTTCCCTGAATAAGAGCTTTGGCACACACAAGCAAACATATATCTATATACTAAAATCATATCAACTATTACATTGTACATGCATGAAGGTAGTGGTAAGGATGTTTACTTACTGTTGTACTGTGTGTCCAAATACTTAGTTGGATCAGAAACTTCCAGTGTTGCAACACTGCCGATGCCAGAGGACAGAGTCACTTCACCTGTTGATTTTGTGATTGTGAAATGACATGACCTTAACAAAGCCCAGTTTAATTATTGATTAAAGATGAGCGCTTAATCTGAAACATTCTGTGATTACTGACACACACTGTGGAAAATAAGCCCAGGAACAGATCATGGATAAAAGCAGTATATTCACTTTTTCATATAGGGTATTGTTGTTAATTTAGTGCGATCAAAATATCTGAGTCAACATACTTTAAAAATATATATTTATTAACAAGCACAACAAGACAAACACATCGAATACACATAAAGAGAGATGAACGACAAGATCCCTTGCTATTCCCTCCCTACGAGATAAGGGCTACAAATACACATATACATACATATCCACACCTTTAATAAAAGGTATATAATTACCAAATTAAATCTTTCAATTTTACCACCACTTCAGACCAATTTTCTGCTATTTCCTGCCTTTATCAAATAAAATCAACTGAGAAGTTTAGAGGGGAACTCTCTCTTTGGTGAAACTAACAACTCATAGACATCTGAAACGTGACAAAGGGTCCCAAATACACGCTTTTCTTAGCAAGTCGAATCAAAACAAGTCAAAACAGTTGGGAACCACTTTAAAGCCTTACCAATGTGTTGTATTTTATGAGCTTATCATGTAGACTGTATATAAAAGCATTATTTTGTAAAATATTAATCTTACTGTATTAACTACTTGGTTGTGAACTCAGAAAGCATGGTATGGAAGTATAGAAGAAGAGCTCAGTGGCTGCACAGATGTGTGATTGATAAATATATATATATATATATCAGTACATGAGATTATTGATGAAATATAAACTGTTTTAAGATCAGGGAGAGTATAATTCAGTTTTATCCTTGAAATTGTTCATTTGGTGACTGGAATCTGTCTTTCTGGAAACCTGAAACATAACATTAATTCACAATTAATATTACACTTGCCATTAAAATTATAGCCTTTCATTGTCGTAATAAAAAAAAATTTCAGTGAGTATTTTGTTAGCATTTAGCTGCGCCTCCCAAGACGCTTTGAAAGAGCACCTGTGTCTAAGACTCATGGGAGGTGTAGTTGCTGAATGCTACACTCAAAATCTAAGTTAAAAATATTCACAACTGACAAAACTTAGGATACATCTAATTTATATCTTCATAACATGTACATCTAAGACCTTATTCATGAAATCTCACATTCACTTAGTTGAGGACAATTTACCATCTGCACAAAAGCAATCACAGACACTGTATATATCGACATATGTTTTATTCATTTTATTCAAACTGTGTGAACAGATATCATGTACCAAAGTCTCTTAAGCCTTTGAATTCTCTGTTTTCTCCTCAGTCTGAGCTGCTGCGGCAGGTGGGACTGGACAAAGATACGCGGCAGGATCCATCAGAAAATGTTGAGGCATGTTCAGACACTCCACCTGAGTGATGAACTCCCTCATCTCCTTCTGGTCCACCTCCCTCCTTTTGCTGAATAGCAACAACTCCATTGTCTTATAACTTGGTGAGTCCAGGCCAAAGCTCATCACCACACAGTCTGCACAGGACGTATGATAGAAGGTCCCACTAAAGTTAAAGATCTGTCCAACCTGAAAGTTAAAGTTATGGCCTTCTATTGAGACGTTCTGGGAGTCATACAGGCACCGGGCTCCATAACGAATGGTTTTGATGAACGTTGAGTTGTAGAAATCAATACTTATGCTGTTGCTTTGTTTAATAGGCTCTGGAGATTCAATGATTTTCAAACTGCCTGCAACCAAAGCCCATTTGCCCTCCAAATTACGAGGATCCAGTTGATCCAAAGGCTGGACCAAGTCTGTACAGTCCAGAGGAGCTGAATGGCCCACAGGCATCAAGCAGAGGAGAGCGATGGCGCACACAGCAAACATGTCTCTGTATGTTGAAATCATATGAATGTACATCTAGACTCAGTTGCACTGCAGCATCTGTGTTAAAATGGTGCAAGCACAGCGGCTTGTCTGCTTTTATAGTCCACCAATCCAGTTTCACAATACTGAGTGAGCAGAGTCCACCTGTGTTCTCTGTGATAGTAAAATAAGGATTAATTGAATACTGTGATTCCTGATTATTTACACTTTTCTTACTCACACTGTCTACTGTACATGTAATATTGCAGTGAGTTCACTGTAACTCAGATATTGTAAATAGCAGGAAATAAAACCGTTTTAATCTTAGTGGCCCAGATTAAGAGCTATAACTTCAAAAGAGTTGAAACAGAAAAATATGGTTCTTTTGTTCGCATAGTTTGTTAGAAATTGTATTATGAAGAATTGAAAGCACACTTTTTACTTCACTGACTGCTTAATTTATGATGAATTTTCACTGGGAAAAGTATCAGTGTTTTTCAAAGCCTGCTCATAAGAAAAATTAAAAAACATGACGAGTATCCATCTCCTGTCTAGTTTAGAGAGGTCCTGGCTGGCTCCTTATGCGATTGTTCTCTGAAATCCCACTGTTGTTGGACAGGACCCCCTGGGAGCTATTAGCTCAGCAGGACTTATTTTCACAGTTACATGGCCCATTGCTACATCCCTTTCCCCAGGGACTCAGGCTTTGGTCTGGCCCTTGAGAGGGCTGTGCTGCTAGCTATTGTACCATCACAAGAGCTAGTAGAGACACAGCTGGGACTTTCGGCAGCTTTGATAAGCTTCATGCACTTGCATAAGTGGAGAGTTTTTTTAGACTTGTTGCAGGGGACACCAGGTACATCATCTCATGAGCTCAGTCCCTGTGATCCTGCTCTTTCTGCAGGATCTCTCATAGATAGATCCTGTTAATTCCCTTCTTTTCTTCAGGGGAATATTTCCCACAACTAAAGCTGCATAGATAGAAAAATAACAGATGAGCTGTACTGCATACACTCACACCTATTTTCTTAGGTGTGCTAGCTAGGAGAGTTTATGACAGACAGCTCTCCTAAACCAGTTGTCCATGCTTTAGGAATAAGAAAGAAATGACATTATGAAACAAATGGTTAAACATTATCCAGTGTGTTTCTTTTGCATGGAGCAATGTTTGTGGTTTTTGGAGAAATCCACTGTTTGAGCAAGAGAAATGCTGGATGAACATCAAGTACATCAAGCAATGTATCACAAATGTCAGTTTAATCATTAAACCATTCATCAGTCATTTCAAAGCTGACATCTCAAACACTCAGGTCCACATGTTTGTGTATACAGTCTATATACATCAATGTACAGAGCTAGTCAGGAGCTCTGGAGCCTCTCTTCAAAAGCTCATCTGGTAAAAATACAAAATTCATACTTTCAAGTATTTCAAAATAATTTGTCTTTTAAAACTGAAAACGCCCCACAAAATATTTAGTGGTGCACGCTGTTGTTTATAAATTAGACCATTTCATACTATTAGTCTGTGTACTGTCAAAACCTGTATTACAGAGTAAATAAAAAAGTTCAGGCCCTATAGGCTACTTGGATTAAAAACATTTCTAATAAAAGACCAAAACCAGTAAAATAATTCAGCTTTAAAGTCATGAAATTAGAATATCATCTCTGAACATCGCCAGATCTTTGGATTTGTCCAGTTAAATCTCATATTTAAATTATGAAAATTACCCAATTAATTATACATGTACTATATGTACATGTATAATTAATTGGGTCATTTTCAATAACAGTTTAAAATAATACAGTTTTTGTCTGTTTTTTGCTTAACTTCATCTAATATGTGGGTTTTTTGATCCTATATAGATTGACTAGCTCATCTGCTAACCAGGAAAATGAAATCAAACTCAAACACACACCTCATATTTTGGTCCATATTGTGTGAAGAGAATTTAAAAGTGTAGTCCTGGGTTGAGAGTTCCTCAAGGCACTTAAACATTGACAAGTCCAGTCCATACCTCCCCTGTCTTCACATTGGAGAGAGCTCACTTCCTCTTGGAGTATCAAGACTCAAGAGTGGGGTGAGTGTCAAGATGAATACAAGGAATGAGGGCAGAGGTTAGGGGAGGAAAGGGAAGTAGCTTGAGGACATTCTGTTTTGAACAAGGATGGGTGCATAAAACAAAGAGACGAGGGAAGGAGTATGTTATGGGTTGAACAGCAGAAAGACAGACTGAAGAGGGAGAGAGGAAATTAATGTACATTTACATGACAGAGCAGCACTGGCAGGTTTTGCGTTTGGGAGCATTACTCTCCTCTCCCTGGCTAGCCCTGGTCGGGTTGTGTGTCTCTGTGCTGGCTGGGCTGTTAGCTGCTGCTGGTTCTGCAGTGGTGTTGGGGGCTTTGGCCTGCAACAGAAGGGGTTCCTGCTCCCCCGGCCCTGCCTCTATCCTCTGGTTCTCCTGGGGATCAGCCAGGGGCACCTCCTGGAACTGGCCAAGCAGAGTGTCAGGGTCATGGGCTTTTATTGGTGCCTCAGCTCCCTCTGGTGTAACTGCAGATTCACCCTCAGCCTCTATCTCAGGGGTGAGAGTGGAGGGTTGCGCCTCAGAGTAGACTGGCACCGGAGCCACTGTAGTGTCCTCTAGAGCACTGGCTGGGGACGGCACCTGCACAGAGGCTGGATCTTCTGATTGTTTGTTGTGCTCAGTTGCCTCACTCTTCTCTGGTTGAGTGAAAGTTTCTGGAGCTGCTCCTGTTTTGACCACCTCCTCCACAGCCTCCACTCCCTCCTTGCCTGCTTCTGGAGTCGACAGAGGTGTTTCCTCTAACTGCACAGTCTCCTGCTGATCTTTCAGGGGTGTGAGATCCTCAGATACATCATCCCCTTCATCGGTGATGATCACACGTTCTGCTCTCATCACCAGAGTGCCTTCTTCTTCCTCCTCATTAATGTTGTCATTTGGAACCTTCCCAGGCTGTGCCTCAGAAACACCCAAACTCAATCCCGGTTCCAACTTCATGCTAACAACACCCTCAGAGGCTACAACTGGTCCGTTGGTGGTAGACTGATTACTCTGCTCTGAAGCATCGTGATTTGTGCCAACCTCTAAGTCTCCTCCGCCATTGGTTAGGACAGCTGAAGTTTCATCCAGTAGTGGGCTTTGGTTGGTCTTCACTTCATCTTCAGCTGTTTACGAAGAAAAAACATAAAATAAATATCACTGTCAGTAAAGGAGGATATATCTGTGCAATTGCATTTATTGGCATAGTTAGTGCTGTTCATGCATCTAAAATTTGCAATCAATATGCCACACTGTCATTAACACTGATATTGGCTTGCATTGTAGTCACACTGTGACTTTACTTTATTGCAATTAGAGGTTGCTTTGATACCAATATGTCAGTGCTCAGTGCAGCTAATTTATGTATTGTAATGTCGTTAATAAAAGGTTCTGCCATCTATGAATCTTAATGCATTACACAGAAAAGTCATTCAACTCTGTTCTAATATAAAACGTAGAAGCTATTAAAGGACAGCACTGTTTAAGCTACAGGCCATAAACTGTATTATAAATAATGGAGGCTTGTATTTGTTACAGAGCAGAATGTAACAACCAATGTAAGTGGATATTTATCGTACCATCATGAGAAAAGACAAGCTATGAAACAAAAGAAATAAAAAAAAGACAAATGTGAAATATCAAACATTTTAAGGCTACGTTGATGAAATAGTTGAAAGTGAGCAGCAGTTAAACTAGCAACAGAATAAAGAGCATGCATTAGATGAAAATTTAGATTCTGTAGTCTGAAGTTATGGACCCTGGATGATATAAATACAAATGTATGTACTCACAGCCCCCAAGTTAAGCACTTGAGTGCCTATTAGCATAAATGTGTATGCAAAACCTTATCAGCAGGCGTAAATGTGTGCATTTTATGACACATGAGTCAACTGTATACCCACCCAATCCTGTTGCATTGTTTTCTCCATTCTGCACAACAGCATCTTGGATTATTTCTGAGGAAGAAATCATTTGTATTTATTGCAGTGTTAGCAGGTAGCAGCATGACAGCAGTGATTCTCTCTGCACTCTGTTACATACTGTGGATGTTACTGCTTGTCAAATTGCTTGACAATACTCATGTTAACTCCTCTACAGTGTGAATCTCTGCATCAATTTATCACTCTCTCTGGTAAAAAGCTAATGGAAATGCAAATTTCTAAAATGTCCACTGTCATTTTAACATTTCTCTGTGCCAAAAGGTTTATCTGATCCCACTTACCTGCTCCGGCCTCTGCCACTTTCACCGCCTCCTGTTGGGTAAGAGGGACAGGGGAGGCATTAAATTCACTGTGACTCAACTGGTGAGACTGTTTTGTGCTACCTGAACCTCTGGTGTATTTTGAAGGGAATATATAAAATAAAATAAAAAACCAACAACAACTAAAATGCAAATTCACATCACACACATTTTGAGGAAACAGACACAATCCAGAACACTTCTATCAAATATTTCCCCTCATGCTGTTTAAATAAGTTTCTATCCTATGCTCTAAACAGCACAGACAAGCACAGCATGTACTGAACTACTTAATGTGTCCACTATGGATGGTGATGAATTCAGCTGTTAAAAGGGCCACGACATTCTCCCTGGTCACACGGGTGAGTGATTGAGCTAAAAAGCCCTACCTGACCTTTGACAAGTTGACCACTTTCCACAGTTTGGTGTAGCATGTACTTAACTATATCAGCCCTGCATAAACAGTAATCATGTATATGTGTGTACCTTACAATTCAAATCCTGCATTCAAAGACCTGAACATATCCCTAGTCTCATCAGAAAGCATTAGGTTAACAAAGTGAGAAAATCTTCTTCATGTGCCTGTTCGAGTTGCAAGACATTAGCTGTCACTCACTCTCAGTCTGCCAAAGCTTTGCTGGCAGGACCTGTTAAAAGTGCTGTATTTTCACACAGAGGATAAGGTCATACATTCAAAGTCTCCTCCATCACAGCTGGCATGGCTAATTGGCTGTAATAGCTATTAAAATTGGAATCCTCCATTTATGTCTCCAGTTGATTTTAGCTGAACTCCAAAATCCAAGGTTAAGATGAATATGATAACTATGAAAAACCTTACTAAAAAGACCTTGGATCAAACGATAGAAAAGGAGGGACAACTCTTTTGTTCTACAATAAAGACCTTGAGCGAGGTGAGGTAAACATACTTGTGCTTGGCTTGAGGTGAAACAATAATTCCAGAGTGGATCAAGTGCTGAATTGTTTATGTAACAGAGCTGCTTACATTCATAAAGTTCCTGCTTTTGAACAAGAGGTGCTACATCAAAGGTACATTAAGAGAGGAAATTCATTATTCATAGAAAAAAGCCACAGACAGGAATTGTGGGAAATTGGCTGCCTAATGGACGATGATGGAGCCAGCTTGTTCAACACATATTCCAACCCCCTTTGTGTCCACAGAGTGAGTGGGCGAGTGTGTGCAAGTTTCTCACCGTTTGGCCATCCTCCATCTGCTCCTTCAGCTTCTCTTCCTCCTCTGCCAACCGCTGACTCTCTGACTGCAACCTGAGACAGACACATACACATCAACTCTATACTAACAGTGCACTCTTAGATTATGATGCTTTTAGGTGTTTAAATCCAAATTAAAAGTAACACTACTGTAGGCACTTTTTTGTATGTTTAAATTCCCCCAGAGGCCATGTGCAGTGAGTCTTCTTGGAAAGCGAGGCAGAGCTGTGGACCTTTGCAATAATAAGATTGGGATCTTGGAGTGTAGTCTTCAGGGACTTGACAACATTGTCCACTGCAATAAAGAAAAGTCTAGTCCTGCCTGGCAACTGTGCAGGCTGGATCACTCTCTGCCTGCGAGTTCAGTACTGGCGGAATTAAAACTCAACTTAGCCAAAGCATACACAGTGTACATACATAATAATGTACGACAGCAAAAATGACAAGAAAACATAAATAGAAAAGGGATCTATCAATTATACATGAAGTTTCAACTACACAAATACAAAAACGTGACAGTTCTCTCATGCTCTGTCAGCTCTTCTAACTGTCTCAGGCAATCACAAACTGTCTCCTTGTCTCCCAGCTCTAACCAACACACACACACACACACACACACACACACACACACACACACACACACACACACACACACAACCTCACACACACACACACACACACACACACAACCTCACACACTATGGCTGTACTTGTCAATGCGCTTTTCGATCTCCTGGGCCTGGGAGCCCCACAGAGGGGAGCGAGGGCTCTGGGTGTCCGGGGAGGCTGGGGACATGGGAGCTCCTTCCATCAACCACTGGTCCCTCAGAGACTTCCTCTGGAGTGAGAAAGAGGAGGTGAGGGAGAAGGAGGAGGAGAGAGATGAGATAGTCTTTCAGTAGTATTGTATTGTGGTGACATTATTATGTTGTGTAATTAAAACATAAACATACAGTATACTGTGAATTGCTATAAATTTGTCAGCCATCACAGATTTTGCTATACAGTACCGTTCATACCACCGTAGCTATCCCTCTAATATCTCTGGTTGTTTTAGGCCATTGTGAGCAGCACTTCAAAATCAATGAGCAGAAGAGCTTATTGGCAAAATTGGATTTTTATGTTTTTTGCATCACCGTGATGGACTTTTGTGATTTGTGAGGTACTTTATTAGCAGGATAGACAGACCCATTTGTTTATTTTATCCATAAACTGATTGATTTTCCAGAAAAACTTACTATATCACGATATATCAATATAAAATTACATATACAGTGAGAGGGCACACTCCTACAGTGGAACAAAGCAAAATTGGATGTAAAAATTGCAATGGAAAAATGAATCTAGTAAAACGTCCACAAGAGAAACTACATACAAACGATCAGCAGTTAATAAATTAACAGTAACCTAACTAGGATGTTGAATTAGCAACAGGAAGCTAGCTAACTAGTACATAAGTTACAGTATGGCTAGCCTGGTTAGCACTTAGCTGATCAGAAAAACTCAGTTAACATCTAAAACACTTAAAACAACTGTCACAAAATAGCTTTTATGAACAAAGCACCCACAGATAATGCTCCAACAAGGGTATTTTGAGAGAAGACAAAAGATGGCTGTCAGTATTTCCTTGTTCACTCCAGTTGCTATAGAACTGTGCCAGTAGTGGTTGCTGAGAAAAAGAGAATAGACTGTGTCTGTAATCACTCCTGATTTGCTCCCTAGTGCACTATATTTATTTACCTTCCACCATTTTATTTGAGTGTCCAAAGTGTATAATATACGCACTATATAGTGTCCTCCAAAATGCCCACATCAATCAAACTACAACTTTGCGACTCTAAAATGCCACTGCCAATTAAACTAAATGAGAAAGCTAAATGTTTTTCTAATACTTATTGTTTGATGTCTGAGGTGTTCTTGGAGCGGTTTCATCAACATCCACATTTTTACCAACTTTGAGCAGGTCCTTAATTACCTTTGTACATTGCATTGTGTGAAAATTGTGCACATCAACTGCACACTCAAAAATCAAGGGTTTTTTAGTATGTATACTGGGTTTTAGTCGGTATAGTTGATTTTATCACTTTTCCAGTGTGAACTCACTACATACTTAAAACCTGCTTAGAATTAGTATGGAATTGGGACACAGCTTACTTTTTACAAACAATCTTAAAATGCAATGCGTTACACAGATGCAAAAACTAGTTATGCGACACTGCCCTAATCAGTTACAAGGCATAATGATGATGTCAGAAATACTAATGACCGGTACAGATTGCTTATTATGTGGGGAATAGTTAATGAGTGATTGCGGTCGTGATTTCAGACACAGCCTAAGAGAAAGAGTGAGAAGTGGAGAGAGAGGAGAAGTAAGATGGAGCAGTGACATGGCCAGAGTGAGAAATTGAGATGGGGAAGGTAAAGCGAAATGTGGTTGTTTGAGGGTCGCGACGGTGAGAAAAAAGGTGAGAGACAGAAAGCAAGAAACACCTGTGAGTCCATGTCACCAGTCTTCATCTCAGCTATCCAACAGAGAGACTGGTAGGATGAATTTATATCGTGTGCACTTTTTTATTCTCATCTTATTCCTACACCACTCCAGTAAAGAGACATGACCCAGTGAATGAAAGCAGCCTGAGGCTACCATTCCCTCCTAACAGAACACCAAACCAAGTACTTTCAAGTTTTACACAAACAAGACTGCAATTCTCAGTAGTTTGTAGAGCTGACTACTCTCTGAACATCATCTTATAAACAGACCGTTTCTGTGTCTAACAGACAAACAAAAACACACCATTTCCACTGCTTTGCTGTTCTTTACCTTTCGTTCCAAACCCCCACTGGGCATCTAGCACAAACTCTTTAAAAGCTCTGTGTGTGTGTGTTTGTATATGTGACAATAAGTGACACATCCCACACAGGTGTATTCATTGTGTGAGTTTCCATTGCAAACCTGACAGTCCATCTCAAACTTTAAAATATAATGAGTTAATTTCACCTGAAGTAATTATAGCTAGCTGCACAGATGTGACTGACCACGGTGGAAAAATGACCTTTTCAAAAATGTAGGTTTTGTGTTTTTTTTTTACTTAGTTTGATTAGTTCTGAGCTGCACAAACACAGTCCAGTATGCACAGTATAAGTCATGAAATCTTCACCTTTTCAAAGCATTCACAGCTCTCATTCCAGTACATTATAAAGTATATTTCATGCAGATTTTGGCAAACTTTGTTGTGTTTTCATGAGCTGGACTGAAGCAAGAAAATCGGTCTACATGTACTAACAAGGAAAAAGTTGGAAAGTTATTACTGTCAACAAAGGTTGGACATATTTCCATGCTACATCCAAAAATCAAAACAAAGAAATGTGGTGATACTACTGCACAACCAGGAAGAGAACCCTGGTGACATGAAAATAATGTTATAATGATGACAGTGCCATTTGTCAGGCTTATCAAACCAAGCCTGCCATTATTTACTCCACAAATGTATTTTCCTTGCTATTTGCAGAACTTCTTCAGACAAATAAATTCCACTTTAAAAAATGATCTGCTAAAAATGAATGGAAACTACTTGAACTATTTGAAACACTTCAAATGGTTGCACAAGGTACATATTAAACACTTCATTGAGATAGAAACATTATTCACTCAAACATAATAAACCAGTTGTGTTCCCTTGCTAGTCAGGACTAATAACAGTGGCTGCAGGGTGACTTAGTCAGTACAACAGCCTTGTTGCAACCAGTTGACCTTGTTTCAAGTGCTTGTTTCAGCAAGCATCTGTGCCGCTAAAGTGCCCTTGAGCCAGACAGTAATCTCTTGTCAGCTCTAGGAACGTCGGTCTGTAGCTGACCCTGACGAGCGGAAATAAACAGAGTCTGTCTGCAGGGAACTTTTAGTAAATCTAATCTAGCAAAATAGCCAGGATTATCATTTTAATTATAATTATGTGGCTATATGAACTAAAATCCAGTACAAAGTACTCACAGCAGCTATAATTTCTCTTACTGTGTAAAGCCAGGTGATGTCTGCATGTTTCTCACTTACTACTGAGGTGAAAGCATCTGAAAACCCATACCCCCCTCCAGCCTATGGCCCCATGTTTTTAAAATCTGGCAACCGTTAGCTAGTAGCTACCTACTTAACTATAAGAGTCACAAAACCATCTCTGTGTTTTCTCCTGCAGTGCAGAACAAGTCCTGCTCTGTTCCCCTCCCTGTGCCTTTGGCTGGCTGAACCCAGCCCTCTCTAAACTTTCTTGCAGGTCAGGAGCTGTGCATAAGCTGCAGCTCCCTCCTATCACATCCTTACATCTACCCAGGGGTTAGACTCAATGTCAAAGCTAATAAACATTCTAAAAGCTATGACGATATCGCCTCCTGTGAGAGAGCCTATTGAAATAATCATTTAAAATTAATCTTTGAAGCCTCTTACAGCTTTTTTGGATCTCATAGATGCAATTCATGTTTGGTGCATTGTTCAAAAACTCAAAAATATGGTGAGCATATGCAAAATACACAGACACAAACACATGCTGCACAAATTTCACACAATTTCAGGAATGTGCCCCTGGGCAGCGTAACACAGTGGAGTAGGAAGTGGGAACGCCAGTCTGGAAATGATGTGAAAACAATAGAGCAGGTCTGTGAGTTGCAGAGTGTGTAAACATGCACATAAAAACTGATTTCAGCAAAGGAAGGCTTGCCTCTAAACTTGCGAGAAACTGGCAGAACCAGGAAGTGTGAAAGGTTCTACAGTTCATCTCTGTGTGTATGTGTGCGAGAGAGTGTGTGAGAAAAGGAAATAAATGTGTCTATCTGCTTGTTAACAAGCTGGAATGGGTCTGCAGAGGATTTTAGCTGAGTGAAAATAAGGCTGCATGCGTGTGAGTATGTGTGTGAATGAATGAGACAGGTTCGATCATCCTGTGTATGTGTGTCAGACCTTGAGCTGCTGTAGTCTGAGCTTCTCATCCTCCATCTCTCTCCTGGCTCTGTCCTGCTCCTCCTGCAGCCGACGCTTCTCCTGACAGAGGAAAAGACAGAGGGAAGGAGAGAAATTGCACAGAAAGAGAATAAATGTAGACATATTGGTAGTTTGGTAGAGAGGGAGTGAGAGCGAGGGGAGTGCTATTTTATTCAAATAAAGACAAGGATGGACTGAAAAACTCTGATCATCAGCCAGACATATTAACAAGCTGATGCAAATTAATAAACAGAAAGAAAGACAGGAAAGATACGGCAGTGAATAAAACATCACTGGGAAAGAGTAAAACGGGGACACCTGGTCAACCATCTGTCACAAGGACACTGTCACCATAGACATCAGGTATACTCTGTATCCCATAATGCTCAGAGCAGCTGTCCCCATGGCAACCCGGTGTTGTTTTCGTGGGACCAGGGACACCCTGGCTCACCACATTGCACATTCATTAAATTATTTAGGAGTTACGGACAGCTCGGAGAGCTTAGTGACTTTACCCTCTCTTTCACTGTACAGACCAATCTGAAGTAAAGGCGGAAGTAGACAAGCTGCCAGTACTGCGGTGGCACCTCACTTGTAAACCTGCCTATAACACTGTAATGTGTGTAATGTTATTTCACTTTTTATGTGATTTTGCCAAGAAACTGCCCAGGAGATCCTGTAGAACTGGCTATGTGTTGAAAATATAGTCGTCAAATGACATTAAAATAAAGGTTATAATCTACAAAACTTAAACTTTTCAAAGAATTTTAGTCCAGTTTTAACAGACAGCTAGACATTTTTTCTGTGCTGCATTATCGACTGCTCCAATGGGGAAAAAGGGCTCGTCACTCTGCTAGCCTGGTTCTATGTTTCCTGGCTGGAATTCGACTTTTATGGTATCACGTGTTTACGATTTTTGTTGAATGATGCATTTCTTTATGATGATTTCAATCTGACTGTGGAGGTTGGATAGAAGCGGTACATTAATGTTATTTTATCCAAAAACCTGTGTCACAACAATTTCGAGTACTTCCATGTTCACGTAGACTGAACTGAGGGGGCAACTGCTGACCGTGATGAACCCAAACATCTCAGTGTACATGTGTACAGTTACACATTTTGCTTCAGAGCACAACATATACATCAGCTGCTGGATTAGTCTATACACAGATAAATGCATGTGTGTGTTTGTGTGTGCACATGGACTCACAGCAATGGCCTCCAGTCGCTGTTTGTACTTGTCCGCCTCATCCATCCTGACACCTTTGACACAACAAGACAGAGCTGAAGGTTAGGGATAAGAGATTAAACAAATACTGGATCCATTTATTCCACGAAATTACTGTGTTCACTGGTTTGAGAGAATGAATTATTTCAGATGTGTCCTCTGGACTTCGCACACAAAACCCTTTTGGTTTTCACAAATGTAAAAGTTGTCTGTGGTCTAAAGAGTGTGTGAAGAAGAGAATCAAACAGCATTTCTGCATTAGTCCCCAAACTCCTTGAGCTGATGAGTGGCAACACAAGATCAGGAACCGGACTTCAGTCTTTGCTATTTGTGAAGCATATAATTGGACCTTGGTAGTACGTTCCTACGTCTGCAGAGCCACCGTGACCCACAATCCTCCACACCATTCCCACCCTCACCAAAAACGTCTCCCCGACACCCCCATTAAGCCTTGTATGTCTGTCATGACACAGCCTCAGGCATCTCAAAGAAAATGAGGATAGGCATTTGTTTTTCCCTGCAGCTGACACTAAATGGGACAATATTTGAGCTCCCCAAAACTCAGAGGTACACGAGAGAGCATAGACTAGTCATAGCAACCAGCTCACAGCAACTCAGTCATTAGTGAGTTCCTGCCATCACAAGCTATAACTCTGCTTTTAGAGGAAAACCTTCCTTCTATAAAAAAACAAACAAAAGTCAACTACTCAGGAGAGACACAACACTTATTTTTGTCCCACATGTAATTCTGCACAGGGTGGATTCCATAAAAAAAAGACGTTATATGATAAGAATAATTATTGTGAAAACACCGTTATTGGAAATTGTAGGTTTTTACACAATGACAGCAATAATCTTCCAGTCACTGACAATCCCAAGTGGTGTGTAAAGACTTCTGTCCTACCCCAAAAAACACATTTAGCCATCACAGCATCCGATATCTCACATTGGGGGAGCCCTATTTCTGTAACAAATGCCACGCTGTCACAGCCGTTGTCGCTAATCGTCATCACAGAGCTTTGAAGCGCAAAACGTGACCTTACCAATGCACGCACACACAAAAAACACTCTCCTGCAAAACCTCATAAACAAGCTAATGTGAACACCAAGAGAAAAGTCAAACTTAAATGGTGACATCAAAATCCAACTGTGCATTGACAATTCCAGTTTGCGAAAAAAAATCCCGTGCAACTGCCAGAATGAGCTTTGACACATTACCCCTCTGCCATTACTCATTTCTCCCTAAACCCCCCTACCTATCCAACACTCACATACTCTACAAATGAGGTTTCTTATTTCTGCCCAGAAGGCAACCCCATAGAGCTGATGCTATTGTTGCTCCTCCAATATGGTAGATCTTTCAGGGCCTTAAGGGGTGTGCAGTACATTGTGAGAAACTTCTCCTTACCAACACCTAAAGGATCCCTTCAGCGCCCTCAAGGTGGGAGGTGGGTGGCGGGGTCACAGGGGAAAAGGGCCCACATAAAACAATATAAAAATGTAGGCGTACTGTGTATGGAGGGGAAAACAAAGGGATGAAAGAAGAAGAGGGAACAGGAAAAATGTTGATGGGGAAACAACCTCCAGCATGCCTTTCATTACGCTGGAGTTCTCTCAAGAACTGAGGTGGCGAGACAGAGAGGAAGGATCAGCAGAAAGTCACATGAGAATATATATATGCAGAATATATATGGAGAGATTGAGAGACAAGCGAGACCCTGCAAGAGCAACAGAGGTGGAAGGAGACAAAATCTCATTTTGGCAGTGTTTTGAATGACTGGAGGTGCAGTGACAGCTTACAGTATAAGCCTCCGTAGGGAGTGGAGGCTTGTGTCTCATCAGGGCTTCAGGAGAGCGCCTAGAATAGCAGCCAGAGATAAACAAGCAAACACAAACAGAGGCTTTGATGAGGAGGTATTGAGGAGCTCCCCATAGACACACACTGACTTCGATAATTAGACATGATACAGGAGGGTAGAGAAGGGAAGGCTGACAAAGTCAAAAAGTTAAGAGACAGAGAAAGTCAAGATGTTTGGAGAGAAGAGCGGCAGAAAAAGAGAAGACGAGAGGGGAATGAGGTGACAGCAAATGTAGCAACTGGTTTGGGATTCAAACCCCCTTATGTCCTCAAAAATGGGACGACCTGTGACACAAACATAAGAACAAATCTTTTATGGGACAGACAGAAAACAAGAGATTGTTCAAGAATCGGAAGAACAGAGAAATTGTAGATTAAATCTACTCTGTTTCCGTTAAGACCCTGATTTCAAGCAAACTCAGATCAACCGGCTCCCAACTAAAGGTCAATCTTGGACAGTTTCATTTAAAGGATTGTCACTGGCCCAAAGAGGTGAAAGTATCCTGTATTTCACAAGAAAACGCCAAAATCAGAGAAAAGTCATTAAAAGAAATGTAATTTATGTAACAGAAATATGTCTTTTCATTTCTTATTCCTGTGAACCCCTCAGATTTATCTTGGGACCCCTTGGAAGGAACCTCAGGAAGAGCAACAAAGGATATTTAAAATCATTCAGGATTTGCTATAAATGATGTCTTTATTGGGCAGTTTCCATGTTATAAAACCAATCAGAAGTGTTATTAATGCAAAATCTTTACTTTTACCATGAATCTTTGCACCTTAACTGTGAATTTTCACACAACTCCCACAATCCTCTTGTGGTACTCAGAAGGCACAGCAACCCACAAATGTCCCAAAATGGACCCATCAAAAACTGCACTTGTTCGCTGCACTCTTGCCGCTGTTAATGCACACTACATCCAATAATCTCAGAGCCAAACAGCAGTAGTAAAACACCAATATGGCACATGGCCATGAACACAGCTCGGCTGCGACAGTATTTAATTACAGACACCGGTTCACCTGTAACAACTGTTACATGCCAACCCAGATGGCTGAAGTGACTGAAGCCTCAGTTCCATTAAAACTGACAGTTTCTTGGTTTTCAAGGCAATAATGTGTGTCTTACACAAATGCTTGCCAGTTGAGCAAGTTGTAGGCTGTCTGACCTCAGTGGTATGACCTCCCACACACTGAGTCTCTCCCAGTTTACATCTCCCAGTCTTTGTCTCTCCCTCCCCACTTACACTTAGTCACATGATGGACTGAAGGTGCTTTGGCCAAAGACAAAAGAGAGGAGCAGAAGCAGAAGGAATGGTAGTCTAGAGGGAAGAGAAAAGTACTTTGTCCATTAGTGCTGCAATGATTAGTTAATTCATTGATTTGTCAACAGGCCTTTTTAACTGCAGACATTTTAACTTGTCATAGTAAGAAAAGCACAAGTGTTACTAATAACATTAACGATGGCTCTGCTCTATTCAAGTGTCCCACTAAATGATAGTTTTAGCTTCTACGTGTAACAATTTGCAGCAGTAAATGAATTGGGTTTTTGACTGTTGGTCCCAAAAAACAAGTGACAAGGCGTCACTTTGGCCTCTGGGAAATTGTGATGGGCCCTTTTCAGTATTTTAATGTTATACAGTAGACTAAACAATTAATTGATTTAGAGCTGCAGCTAATGATCATTTCATTATTTTTTCATCATCAACTAATCAATAAATGCCAGTTAATTGTTTGGTCCACAAAATGTCAGAAAATAGCAAAGGATAACCATCAAAGTTTCCTAGAACCCAAGGCGACATCTTCACATTGTGAAGTCCAATAGTCCAAAATCCAATGAGATTTAGTTAAGACAAAGAACTAAACAGATTCTTACAATTAAAAAAGTACTTCACCAATTTAGCACTCATATAACATTGTCAGACTCATGACGGCAGTCCAGGAACTTTTTATTAAGACCAGCTGCCTCTCAGTCATTCAGTCTTATACTGCAGACTGTCAGCATGGTTTCTTTGCAAACATTCCTCCTGCCCTGGTGCAAAAGAATGTATATTTGCCTTCAGTGTGTATGTGCATGTTTATATAACAATGTATATTTGCCTAGTGGGATGCCATGAAGTCTATACTCTGAGTGCTGATGTAGTGACATTAGCTCTCTCTGGAAGAACAGTAGGGGGCCTGGAATGAAAAACTTTAAGAATCATTTAGTATCACAGCTCACTGCTCGTGGATTCCTCTGACACAAACTTACAGACAGTGTGCAACTGACTGTATGTAAAAATGAATCTTAAGCACTAGTTCTACAAGGCAAGAGTCTGCAGTGTTTTTTAATCAAAATAACAACAGACCATCTCCACAAACTATTTTGGAGTTCAGCTAAATCCAAATCACAGTGCGTATTATTTTCAAACTGAGCAAAATACCACAAAAGCCAAAGTATTAGCATTTTCTGAGGGAATAAAAAGAAGGTCCCTGAAAAGACTGTAGGAGAGGCAATCGGTATGATCAGTGTGATCTTATAGGTACAGTTGCACTTACATACCACCAATGCCTCCTGTTGCTCTGTATTAACTGGCATATAGAGTATAACGTCAGTGGTGGCATACAGTAGCTACACCAGATGTAGATATGTTGTCTATGCAAAGCACATGTTTCAGGAATTTAAATCCTATTTCACAATATCTGGCACTATGGAATCAGGAACTAGCTTATTCAAATATCCAACATAGATATGGGTGCACATGTTATTAGAAAGATAAGAGTACAGGGTTGTTGACTTTGACTTCATAGGGATGGACACGGGTTGCAGTGGAGCATGAAAGCTATGAACTGTCGGCCGTGAGACTCTAATAAGTCTGTGACACAGGGCACTGTTCAGTCCATTTATTCAATGAATCGGTTAATTGTTTTGTCCATAAAATGCCCATGAAAACAGCCAATGTGCCAGTTATAATTTCCATCAGGAAATGCATTCAAATTGCTTCTTTTATTCGTCCAACAGTCCAAAACCCCAAGATATTCAGTTTACTGTCATGTGTGACCTAAAAAAACCCCAAAAGAGCATAAAATCTTCATATTTGAGAAGCTGGAACAGGCCACTGTTTGGAAAAGGAACTAAAACGATCAATCAATTATCAAAACAGATGTCAATTAATTTCCTGTCATTCAAGTAATCTATTAATCTGCTAATAGTTGCAGCTCTAATTAAGATGCACTTAACATCAGGAAGGCATGTTCAAAGACCAACCGCCCTCTGAATTGGCTGCTTCTGTAAATACTGGCCACTGAACACACAACGTACATCGAGTTGCTAAAATAGCTTCTGGTCTGTAGGGGGTGAGGGGCGGAGGGAGTCATTAAAAAGCCACCCAGTGACATTTTGTTTTTGTGTGATGATGCAATTACGCTGCTTTTACACCGCTGGCCACCCTGCTTCTCTGCACTTTGAAGTTTCTGCACCATTTCTTGTAGGGGTGGGGTGAGAGGGAGAAGGTGGAGGATGATTATAGTAAAGAGAGGAGAGCAAGAGAGAGTGGGAAGCAAAGGTAGGGTTGAAGTATCAGATTGTGTGCCCTCAATTACATACGGTACTGTGAGTACACAGTACTTTCTAATACCTGTATTGGTGACGCTACACTGGAATCATCTTTGCTTTAAAGTACAGTTCATCTGCTAGAGGCTCATTTACAGTGCTGCTTCTATGTGTCCTTTTATCCTGCTTCTATTCAACATTGGTGGATTTTCAACTCTATGGGAATAGAGTACACCACTGAGTTTAGCATGTACAGTAAACTGCAGAACTGAAAAGAGTGGAACTGGAACAAACAGTTGAAGATAAGAAGAAGGTTTGACTTTTACTTAAAAGTTTTAAAGTTTCGTTTTTGTACAGTTTCACATTTCCAGGCCTGTGAGACAGAAAAACAGAGAGACAGTATTCCAAGGCCACTGTAAGCTGGAAATATCCTTCCACCCATGTGTTTGGGAACAGGAAGAGTACAAACATCGCTGTCCTCCAGACGATTAGAGACAGAATATGCAATCACCACGACCCTGATCTCTGAACTTACGCATCCTCTGCTGTTGTCACTGGCCATTGCTCAGGAAGAGCCTGACTTAAATAGCTAGCTAACTGTAAAACAAACCTAGATAGAACTTCAATCGGAGACAGTGCAATCCAGGAGACATCCGCTCTCTAGCTTGAGGGATGGACAGAGTTAATTATTGTAAAGTGCTTTTTCATCAGCTATTGATTTTCAGTTGCTTTACAGACGCTGCAGCAGCCGAAATTGCATTATTGAAGTTGGATATCCTGCTTATCTACATAGAAATAAATCTGACGTACAGTGGGAGGGTGTGTGTTTGTACATTTATGTGCATGTTTATGTGTGTGGGTGGGTGGTATGGGTGGAATTTGTGTAGCTTGGATTGTGCTGCTGCAACAGCACACAGCCAAGTTCCTCTGACTGACAGTCCAGGTCGGGGGAATGAAAACACTGCTTTCCACCATTGTGTGTGTGCGAGTGTGTGTGTCAGTAAAGAATGGACGGTTAATGTGCGATATGTGTATGCCTCCTACGTCACAGAGCTAACGGTGTAGTAGACTTTGAAGCGTGTTGGGGATTAACAAAGTCAACGACATTCATCACAGATTTACTCCAAGTCATTTATCACTGCTGCACTTCACAGGCACCACAGTCCTATTTCAGCCTAACCTCTGAAGTAACACAGAGGCTCAAATAATGTGTGCACTTCAAATAATCAAAGATGTCATCAACCTACCAATCCCATATTTATCAGGGCATTATCTTTGCAGATATGTACAGTTAGCTTGCACAAATGATCACAACACTACACATACGCTTGAGAGCATCAAAGGCTTCACTGCGAGGGAATATCAAAAGAAATCATCCAACAGGTCCCGGTGTTCAGCGGTTAGACTAAAGCAAGTTTAATGCACTGACAATTTGACTAAATCGTGTTGAGAGAGTAGACTATGATGAAACAATAGCACCTCAAAGGAGCAAATTTCTTTGCTCTCATATTGTTTCTACGTTATACAGGCATAAAAAAGGATTGAGGGGGATCAATGGTGTTCTGTCAGGTACCACACACACAATAGAGTCTCTGTTCAGCAGGAGGTAGGCTGATCTTAGCCTCTGCCCATAGTATCCTAGTGCAGTAAAGGAATACTTTGGTGTGTTGTATACACAACACACACCCACAGCACTCCATCTGATCTCTATTTGGGCTGATCCAGAAAGTAATGTGACATGGATGTTTGTAAGTTTAACTGTCATGGTTGCAGGGGCAGGGCTCCAGTTTGGTCCATGTTTGCCTTTTAATTCTGGTTTGTTGTCTGTTCACACTGAATGACTGACAAACGAACCAAGAGGTAAGAATGATGTAATATGGACTGACAGGTAACTCATTCATTTGGCAGTTTTGGCGATCATTAGCGCTACATGGCTCCACGTGCGGAAATCACTGACGGACAGCAAGTCATGCTGCACTTTAGAGGGCGTTCAGAATGAAAACAGCCCTGCATGGTTGTTTCAGGTACCAGTGAGACATGAAATATGATCCAGGAAGTCCAGTTTGAGTAACGCCAAAACTCTGGTATACAAAGTAGTAATTAATTATGAGTAGTAGTCAAGACTAACAGACCTCATATAGATCCCTGCACTCACGAGCATACATGTTACCATGGTTACCAAACAATTTGCATAAATATATGCGCTGCTTATATAGTACTTTAGCTTTTGAATTCATGCTAAAATCACATGTCTTCTATCACAAAATCTTCTGGGTGGTTTGCTTTGCTTTCACATTCCAGACAAACCCCACCATTTAACCGGACAGAGACCAACTTTTTCAAGCGGTCTCAGGTCGGGGCACCAGAGTTTGATTGAGAAAAAGAACCAAACTCAACAGGCAAATGCACCAGAGTTTGTTTGAACTGACCCGAACAGGTTAGGTGTGAAAGTACCCCAAGACAAAGACTTGGTATGATTACCTTCATCCACCAGATTTGTCTTAGTGTGCCTACAGACATATTCTCTACTGTCAAAACACAGTTTGTGCAGCCATTCTCTCATCAGCCAAACACATATGGTTGATGTAAAGCTAAATATTGTATATGGCTGCATACTGCTTGATATTACACTGTGAGTGGTTCCCAATATGGGCAGGCTTCTGATCACTAGCCATGACAAAGTCCCCATCTGCCACACACAATTAAAATATTAAGTCTGGGACTTTGGGTGAGAAAATCAGTTCCACAGCCATTAAGATGAGCAGCAGATCAAAAGTGACAGCATGATGGAGCCTTTGAAAAACATTGTCATCCACTTATCAAATCAGCAGAGGGCCTACAGAGATTAACACGGTCATCTGGAACATACATGCATGGTGAAGATGAAGAACAACGTGCTATGAAGCTCGGATGAGTCATCTTGGCTCACTGAGTATGATTAACATGCAGGATTATCTACTTAATCCGAATGTGAAGAAGTCACATTGCTGCATGGATCTAACTGAATGGCTCAGTTTTGGAAGTGTCAATCAGATAAATAAGTCCTGCCTATAAGTCACGGTTAGGGAGGGACGAAACATTTGGCTGAACTGAACTTTCAATCCCAAGCAGAAACTTGGAAGTGTTACGATACATTGCAGGGAGAGGAGATTCAAAGATTTATTTGCTTACTAGTAGGTACAGGACGGCAAGCAAACAGGTAGGAAGACAGACAGGTCCGGGTTCGGGAGACAGAAGCACAGGGCAAAACGTCCAAAACCAGGAGCATGAAAACCAGAACAAGGGAGCAGTACACACAGTACTCACTACAGCTCAGAATACACACAACTCGATACAGAACACACAATACTGAACACAATGAACCGACGAAGACCAAAGGAAGGGAACCGGTATAAATAAGAAAGAGGCTAATGAGGGAATCAGGGGCAAGTGTGTGATAGGGAACAAGTGTAGATAATCAAAGCTAGAGGAGACACGAGGGCAGGAACTGAACAGACAGAACAGACTATACTTCAAAATTAAACAGGAACCAGACAAAAACCAACGGGATGCAACAGCAAGATAATTTAAAGTGTTTTTTTTACACACAATATGTGTGTTAACATAACCTGTATAAACATCATATGGTAACAAGAATCTATGTGGCTATGTGTACAGCTCAAAAAATAATTTAGTATGGAGTTCTCCTTTAAAAGAGAAATATGTGAATACAAATTTTCTTTAAATTACATTTAGGTTTGTCTTTATTATCTATAGGCCCCTTAGCAGTACATTTACATCAAGTGTGTACATATTATCCAAATTAGGGCTCTAAGAATAGAGGGTATCATATGTTGTGCAGATTGGAAAGACCTCAGACAAATTTGTGATTTTGGGTTATTTCAATAATTAAAAAAAAATGCCTGGCATATACAATGAAAAATTCATACCATTATAATCTTATATAAATACGATCTGCTTGAGGTTCAGATTTACCTAACATTTTAAAAGGGGAAAGTAGGGCTAGGAGAAATATATATTAAAGTTATAATAAATAAGATTTTCATTACATCAAACCACATTTTTGATACTATTTATGGTGGGCATTTTTTCAACAGTAGCCATTGAATGCATTTACATTCTGTAATTACCTCTCTAAATAGCAGTTTTCATCGTTACTGGTGGAGTCTGCCAATCATACATAAAGTCAAATTACCTTTACACACACAAGGGTTTCTTAGAATTGGAAAAATATAGTAAAATACCGTTACTAATATCATGACAATGATTTCAGTCATATCAGCCAGACCGAGGGGGACAGCCCTTAAAAGCACCTGGAAAGGTATGTACTGAACATACTAGCATGAAAGTATTAGTAAATTGCTGGTTTATTGCCCAGCTCTACATGTACGTGGACTGCACTCAGTCATGACCATGCGTGACTTCAAAGCCGGAGATAATGGGTCAACTGTCACCCTTATTCTGTAAGACAGACTGACTTAATCACTGTGGTTTCAATGTTTTGACATTCATGAAATCTTGTATCTACAGCTTTATCTCCTCAGACATTGTCCACGAACAGTTGAGGCATGTATTAGCATTCATGATAAGGGGGGAAATACTGGTTTTTAACCCCGAGGTGGAATGCAGAGTGTGTGCATTATGCTTTGGATAGGAGTGAAGATTACAAGCTAGATGAGGCTTCATGGGAAACAGAGACAGTGTGACTGAGGGCAAAGTTGCCCTGAGCAACTAACTGAATGTCATTATAGCATTTTTAGTATTGTAACTAAGTAACTATAAGCAATATAGTTTGGTAAAGCCAGTGTCATGTATGACATATACTGTATATACGTATAATGTCTCAAGTAGTGTTGTACCTGTAATTGTAGGGAATTTCAGAAAGTTTGAAATAAGTCAGGTTTCTGTGTGATGGCATCAAATGATGATGACATAAGATAAGTAAAGTAAAAGGTCAACACTGTGGACTTTCATAGAGTCTCTGTTCAAACAAAACCCAGTGCATGAACCTGGACTGACACAAGATTGAGTCCTCATGAACACCGATAAGACACAGAGACATCATACAAACGGAAAATCCTGCAAGGAACCAGAGGGTAAAACGAATGAGAGGATGAACTAGAGGAAGCGATGTGAAGAGGGGGATCAGAGTGTGAGACACCTGTTCTGACAAGTCCTGACAAGACACTTGAGGCTGTGACACAACATAAACATTCTGCCTGCATCTCCACCAACACCCAGCTCAAAGACACACATCAAGTTCACACAGAGACACCCTACGATATGTGCCAGTCTCCATTTTGTCTCACTTGCTGACACACGCACAGAGGTTTCACAAGACTTGCGGTGTGACAGTAACCTACAGTTCCAACCTTGTCAGTGCCAGTTTCTCCAAAAAGAAAGAAAGTGATTTCGCAATCAAGTCATTAATTATTGAATATCTGCCGATACCTGTCTCTATCCAACATAGAGGATGCTGTTCTACATAATTGAGTTGCACAGCACACTCTTAGATGTAGTAAACAACAGAAAGTTAATTGTCACTATTTTGATAATCGATTACTAGTCATTTATCAAGCAAAAATGCCAGAAATGTTCTGTTCCAGCTTCTCCACTGTGGGGATATGTTGATAAAGTGAATACAGACAACTGGAGATCTTCTGAAGATTTAATCTAATTTGAAGATGTCACCATGGGCGCTGGGAAAATGTGAGGAGTATTTTTCACTATTGTCTGACATTTTATATGCTACACAATTCATTGATTAAACAAAAACAATTAACATATTAATGGTTAATGAAAATAATTATTAGTTGCGTTTTGTATAGGTTAAAACAGAGATAGGAGTCACCATGGAGCTGTTGTGACAGGAAGGCTTCGACAAGATTTGGACAGACGCAGCTTGTCCCTTCCATGAATATGAAACATAGAAGTTCAGGTGCGGTTTTCATCCAGCAGCAGCAATTATTCCACTGAAATAAAGGCAAAGCAACCTTTTTTTTTTTTTTTTTTACTCAAAGTGGCTCTGCCTCCTCTGCTCACTGACGCACACTGTCAGTGTGGATCTTCATTAAAACTGCTGGTTGTAGGTTATCCGTTCGTGCTGCTCTGTGGTTTAATCACTCACCACACTGTGCATTAGGAAGAGGTTCAACTGTGTTAATGGAAAGCAGGTTTTGACAGGTGGCGTTCCCAAAGCACAATGGATTACAATAAACAAAAGGCTGTGACCTGGATCTGGCTCAAAGACCAATCAATTAAAAAGTGCCTTGTTTGGCGATACTGTTCTAATAGTGCTGGAGCAGCACCGATAAACCACAGGGAAACTCACTCATTGTGATACTTTTCAATGATTTGGCCTCTTTTTGATAGAACTATTTTGGCATTTTCTACTAATATGTTTTCAGATTTCCCATGCACCCACATGCAGACACGTCTTGTCGGTAAGTATTCTCTTTGCACTTTGAGCAAGCGTGTGTAAGACATGTATTGGCTTGCTTCAGTGATTTGTCTGTCTGTGTGCACAGGATTTGTGTGTGTTTGTGTGTGTGTGTGTGAAACAGGTTTGGAGAGGAATGCAGGACTGGCGTAATCCGGTCTCGGTTCATTTTCGCTATTGTCATGGAGTCAATAGCCTGTAGGCCTGTGTGCCTCGGGGCCTGGTAGCTCAGTCACGATTACACACATCATCGCACATAACACACCTAAATCAGAATACATCACAGTACAACATAACGATACAAATACATCTGTACATCGAAATCAACTCTCAACAGATGTGATTTACCCTGAAATGTCTTACTTTGAAATAACTTTGAGATACACTAACAGCTCATAAGACCTTGCAATGTCGAGCCATAGAGTTTGTGTAAATCTATGTATGCTGCAAGAGTATCCAGTCACCTTGTAAATGTCTAGTCAGGCAACATAATGTTTAACCTTAACCTTTAACCCCAAACAAACTGAATTCCAGCCCATCATTAAAGAAATTAGAGACAATACACTCGTCTTTCAACCCGCAGCTGTTCACGATCTCCGAGAATATAGATGTGAAGGCGATGAAGGATGAATTCACATTAAAAGGACTTGTGAAACGTAAATGTAGGATATGTTTCTTGCAACAAAGATCGCACTGAGAAGTACAGATTTAAGAGACGTGATCAAAATCCCTTTCATAGCAGCATAATGTAAACAGTATCAGTGCAATGATTTACAGACACATCTTCCTTAGTAAGAAAACGCTTTTGTTACCATATAAATGATACCATATAAAACTGTTTTATATTTTATTTAAATAAAGTTTCTTGCCTACCAAGTTCAAAGCTGTGAAAAAAAAATCATAACTGCTGCCCCCTCTGATTAATATCTTGCAAAAGTACTCAAAACTCAGTTAACTGGTATCTCTTTGGCAATTTCCAATGAAGTTATATTCCATTTCAACAGACCTGATGATCTCTTTATATTCACAGAGTTTTTATTAAAATACTTGCTACGCAAGGTTTGTCCTCTTCTTCTGCTCTTGGCTGTCTTTCAGTTCCCTTTCAATTACATTTGCCCTCATCCACTTCTCTGTCTCCCATTCCCTCTTTAATTTAACTTTTAAAAGGTTGTGCCTTTGTTATTTTTTAAGAGCCCTGACTATAACTTTCTGATTTCTCATTGATTTAAAATCTTAATGGAACAAACTATTCTTTACACAATTCAATTATTCTTAATCATTTCTAGTAGCCAAATGTTTGCGTGCCGTGTACTGTACAGAGAGTAGTTCTTCAATCCCACATTAACCAACAGCTACATTATCGAAAAAGGTTCTTAAAAACCTTGTCAAAATAATATCTGACAGTAATGACAACCTTTCACAAATGATGTACAAAGAACAACAGTAGGAACACTTAACAGTAGGAACAGATTAACAGTAACTAGTAACTTTGTCAGATGGACAACTTCATATCTGATCTTCCATGTAAGTCTTAAACATTGTTGTCTGGGATGTTAACTTATTTAACTAATATTCATTTTTCACCCATGTCTGGTTCCAAAGCCATTTGTACCAGAGTTAAAGGTCTTTGATGGTTCCCAGGACCCATCACTGTGGGGTTTCAGTAACAACTCAGTCAACAGCACTTCACACCACCACCATCGCTGAACCAGGGTCAACAGGCTGGTACAGAGGAATGCTTCCTCTCTCTATGGCAGCATATTGTGTTCTTCAGGTTTTAGTTAACATACCAAACACATCTAGGAAGCTCAAGGTACACTCTCTTGACCTGGTGTGTTGTCCACCACTGGACGCATCGCGACTGAAAAAGGACAGATGGCATTTTACTAATCACAGATACAGAATGAAGCTGACTGCAAGACTCATTTTCTGATGTAGGGATAGCTAAAAGTCTCCATCACAAGCTGTATGTTTGGTGTATAGCTAGAGCATGAACACACACAACAGTGATCTTAAACAGTGTGACAAGGCCACATCTTAATGTGGCAAGGCTTCCAAATATGGACAACTGCTCCTCCCTGGGTATTTCCTTTAATGTGTGATTGACAAATTCATTAATTAGATAGTCAGTCCTGAGAGAATGGCAACTTGCACTGATAGAGCTGCAGTGTTAAGCAGTGCAACAAGAGTTGGAATATTTTGCTGAACTGAGTGCCAGACAAACAGCATGCCATAAGCAACAAAAGAAATTGTTAAGAAATTCCGAGCCTCCTTCGATAATGAAGAAGGGTGTTTATACTGTATATGTGGCGACACGGCATGCATTTCCGCCAGGGCTCTACAGCTACCAAAACCACACAAACAAAATAGGCTTGGTAAATCAGTTAATTTTAGTGTGGGATGCAGATCTGTCGTTGGCATTTTGAGCAATTCAGCAACAGGTGAGTTTCTTCCAAATTATTTGTTAAATTGGCAGTGATGAGACATTTTTTAAAACCATTTAATTGACTAGACAACAACATCACACATTAGCTGCAGCTTTGGAAGGACGTGTAACATTACACAGCTTGCTGGCATTGCTAAATAGTGACAACACCTCCTTCTCTCCCTCTACTCCCACCACATACACACACCAAAAAACTTGGGCCTAGTTCTGCCATTCATTATTGGTTTGTTGAGTTCAATCAATTTGGTGCATGTAACTTAATGCATATCCCATTTCTAATGTGCACTCATGCTTTGCTAGCATTTAAAATACATACCCACACATCATTCGGGTAATTGTTTCCTACAGTGTACAGCAGTGGGATTCTTCTGTAACCTCTGTGCTGGCTAACCAGACATCGTAACCTAGTAACCACAGCCATGTGTATTTGTTTTTGTTGGACGTCTGGAGGTTGAATTATTTATGTTGCCTCCTTTGTTTCATTTGCACATAAATAGGAACACCGGGCCATTGTAGCATGTGGATGTCTATCAGAAAAGCCAGGTTAAAGTATATGCTGTTTTTCTAACATTTGCTCTGTATAGTTCATTATATGTACACTCAGTTGCCAGTTTATTGGGTACACTTAGCTAAAACTAATGCAGTCAAATTCAACCATGAAAGTTATAATGTTCAGTTTTTGTTTAGAGAATTTATATCAGTGAGGGTAGGGTAAATAACAGAACTTCTCTGTATAATGCAATACAATTCAACAGCACCACAAACTACAGAAAAACTTAACATTATAACCTTCATTAAGGGAGGATTTATTGCAGGACTGTTTGCATTAGACTGCATTAGTCTTAGCTAGGTGTACCTAACAAACTGGCAACTGAGTGTATATATAAAAATATTGTGGCAAGTCAAGCTTTTGAAAACTTACTCATATTCACAAGCCACTGAAGTGCAGGGAACAGCTTCCTTAATGGAGCCTGCAATCTTGGACTAGACTTTAAAAAGAAATTAATGAGAAAGACGTCGGTAAATGCTGGGAAGCTAAGAAGCTAAAATATTTTCCTGTCAGAGGCAGCTCGGGTCTTTCTCGAAGTTATCTCCAAAGACCATTACCTTCACAACCATAACACTTTACTTAACCGTCTAATCCTTGTCTGCTTGATTAATACATTTTTGCTGGTGTCAAAAGAAGGGCATGTGTACTGTGTACAACAGACATAAAGTAAACTGAAGATGGTAAATGTTTTTCTACCCTCCTCCTTCTCTCACCAACTGTCAGCCGGTATTTCTAAGAGGCTTTAAGTCAACAGATTATTGCAAATGAAAGGAATACAATGCACAGACACACGAGCAGAATGATTTAAAGAGCGCCGTCTGAAAACCTCCTTCTGTGCCTAAACAGGACGCAAAGACACAAGGACAAGAGGACAGACAAAAGGACGAGTCTGTGAAATTAGCTCACACTTGAATGTCGGGGCGTGGCTGGTATCTCCGGTATTTTAGGACTAACATGGTGACATAATGCAGAAACATGCTGTAGGTAAGACGACCTCACTGGGGACAGATTTAGCATATGTCTCAATTTCAGTATTTCTCAATATTTTTTACACTAACACACTGCACTACTCTGTGATTAGCCTGCTTAAAGGCTAAAAAGTCTGTTGGAGTTTTCTTAGCATTTTGTGCCAAAGTTAGTCCCCTGAGAGAAAAAACAATTTTTTTTATCACTTCCATTGGTTCTTCCCTTGAATGATGAGATCTAAAAGAAAAAAAAAACTTGGCAAGTGTCTTAGTGATCTGTTGTTTCCAGGTGAACCATCTTTGCGCATGCTCTGCTGTCTGAGTCTAATCTGCTGTGCAGCCATAATAATAACAGCCTGAAGCATGTTTGTGCAGTCTACACACAGACAGTCAGAGCAGTAGCAACATGACATAAAGAGAGTAAAGGTAGAACTAAAGTCTGACACTATAACATTAATGTAATGTTCACAGGCCATCATTAATCAGGGTACGCTCATAAACCATGTAAACTGCTTACTGTAGTTAAAATATGGAAACGCACCAACGGTCACAGTGGAGCTTCTGATGGCAATGCTACACGATGTAACAGGGGAAGACGAGTTGTGAAAATTCAGTATCACTTAAACTGAGGATGGACAAACAGACAGAGAGATATGCTGGGGGCAATGTGGCAGTGAGGAATTTCCCTCCTGCTGAAAACTCATCCATCACCCACTTTGCCAAGCAAAGAAGTGCTGGATTTCATCACTCCCAGCTACTCTTTTGTCTCCTCCCCTTTATCTTTCTGTTTTTTAATCTCCCTCCACGTTGTCAAGAGTTTGACTCCTGCTCTCTTCAACAATTTGAAAACATAAAAACTCTTGCTGATTGGTGGTGCTGACGACCACACAGCTTCTCCTGCCCTTTTATCTGTCTTTAACAGCTTTCTCACCCACTCTACTCTACTCCTCTCTCTTCCTCTCTGTGCATTTGGGTGGATATTTGCAGATTCATATCAAAACCAAAACTGCTTTTGCAAGTGACTAGCACATCATCCTGGCCTCTATGCTATATTTTGTTTGAACCAAAGAAAAAAACCTTTTCAGCTGAACAGCAACAAACAGGCCAGCCGATCAGACAGAGAAATTACTTATTCTCCATGCACAAAACAACAGAGGTGTTAGATACATATGGAATATCTGATCTGATTGTTGCACTAGAGAGATATGACCTCAACAAGTGCTGGGTTACACTGTATTCAAGACAGCATTTTTATTATAGCCTAGCCTGACAGGTACAGGACTTTTTAGGCCGGATACCAATATTGATAATGATAAAGGAGGAGATGTTTGATGAGGTTCCCTTAAATTTGTTTTTATAACAACTGTGACCAATTGTGCTTCAAAGCATTCCTCTACTTCAATTTCATGTAATTTATCGGCTGACATATACACCAATAACGATCTGCAATGAGCTACTGTAATATCTACAATAATAAAGATTTATTGGCCGGGCTCTAATTTTTATGATGTCACAAATACTTCACAACCACAGCCAAAGACTAAGTTGAAAAATAAATCCATATGTTACAAATAATGTGGAACAGTTTAAAGATGAAAGACTGGAGTAGACAGATCTGCTGTCTGACTAACCACAGAAGACAACTGTGAGCTTTATGAGTAATTAGGACCAACAAGTGTCAGTGTACAATAATGCAAGACAAGAACAGTCAACACGGCACACAATAGAGTCAGTGATGCTGAAAATGTGACAGCAGCATGAAACTTGGTGTTAGTCCATCATGACATGACAAACCCAGTGACATATGGACATCAAGCTGATGTATCACAACCCTGTGCAAAGATCCTGCAAAGCTGAACCAGATCACTTATGGTAACACTAATATAATTTACAGCATCTCCGACATGGCTGTTGTGCCTTTTTCTTTAAAGTTTTATACATCCTTAGACTGAGTGTTTTAGAACAGGAGGGCCTGTCTGACGGTGACACCAGCTTAAGTGATTGTCCTATTTATGGTGTCATAAAACAGCAGTGCTGATCTGTAATCAGCTTACTTCTTTGGCTGCTGTGACATTTATATTTCTATGTATCCTGTGCAGTGATCCTTTATGTGCAACTTCTCTTTGAAACCTCAGCAACTCTTTCCTGAGACTCAAATTAAGCCAGAGGTGAGTAACACCCCCTGGATATGGCCTCAAGGCCCTCAGTTCCTCAGCCTGACAGAAGAAGAGCCATGTCAGAAGCTCCTGCTGGGATCTCTGCTTGTAAAACAGTATGCTCAGCTGCATGCTAAGCAGCTTTTGTTTGATGGGTCGTAGGGCAGAAATTGCCTTCTCTTTTTTAAATAAATCTACACCACAGATCTAGCAGAGGTGTGGTTTAAAGTGATGAAACAGCAGTGTGTTTTGCCAAAAAGAGGGTGAGTCATACATATGAGTTAGACCAAATGTGTGGTTTATCTGATTTACAGAACTCGAGATCTTGACTGTTTTTTTTAATATGTGTAGGGTGTATGTGTGTGTGCTGTGGTGAGATGCAGCTGCAACAGCAGCTATGAAAGTGTCAAAATAAAGCCCCACTATCTTAACCACTGCATCATAAAACTCTTGTAAATGCCCTGCAGACTTGAGGCTTTTGGACTTAATTACTCATAAAACTTGATTCTGACAAAAAAAATCTACAGCTAGTCTTCATGCTGAAAGAAATGTAAGAGTACAGGCTACTGCACACGCATCATGGCATATCTTTTAAGATAAAAACTACAATAGTTATGATAAGGTAGTTACTGTAAACTCACTGCCTGTATCCAAGTACAAAATCTAATTTTTTGTGGAGGTTAGGTGAGGATTTAAGAAGCCAAAGAGTGTCAGAAAACATAAATAGTTAAGTTTGAACAGCCAAATTATATTTCAAAGCGTTTTTAATCAATAAATGACTCTTTGGTTTGCAATGCTTAACAGAGGTCAGACAAGTCAACAGCTGCTGGGGCTGTCCAACTCTGGCTGGGCTCACTTCCACCCCTTGGCCCCATTTCAAAAGGTGTCAACCGACCACGTACACCGAATTTGTGTTAAAATGCACGCAGAAAATAATCCAAAATACACTTACCTGTTCAAACTCGACCACCTGGTATTTTTATGTCCAAAAAACTGAAGAATGAAAACGAAACCAAGTGGAGATACTGGACACGCGACAAAAAAAGGGAGCCAAATCCTCCTTCCAGCTCGATTAATTATGTGGAAACTAGAAGAATAAAATACGACGCAAACTTCCCCGTGAACACCTGAGTAGCCTCTGCACTGAGCTAGCTCCCAAACGCGAGGCTCGTCACATGAACACCGGACGACAAGTTGTTACGTTTATGAAACTTTTAACGGTGTGTAAAGTTTGTTTCAGAGAGAAAGTCGCGGCACTGATAAAAACGGAGTGAAACCGTCCCGGGAAGCCGCTCTCGCCGCCTCCCCTCGTGTCTAACCCCGTCCGTGAGGGAGAAAAGAGTCGGTCTGTCCGGTGGTTACCTGACTCCAGTCATTACAGTGAGGCCAGCCCTCCAGGCAGCAGCAGCAGCAGCAGCCTCATGTTTCCTGTTGTTGTCGTCCGCAACGGCTGCAGAGCAGATAAACAGCTTTCCTCAAAAGCAACAGGTTGAGATGCTTTCTATACCAATATGACATGCCATCTGGCAGTCGAAAACAGTGTGGTAGAGAGAAACTTAAAAGTCACTGTGACATTTGCTTTCCTATTTGGCTCATTCAAGCTTAAAGCTGTAAAACAAAGATCAAACTCAGTGCGTTTGCACTTAAAGAAAAAAGAAGAATTTGTTAGATAATTATATTTGTTGATAGATAGTGTTTCTTGCAGGTGCTCAAGGCCATGTCATGTTATCAGAAGTGATTTAGATTAAATCTGTGGAAAAAGGTAATACTTGCATGCAACTGCACTGCAGTATATCTCATGAATAAAAGTAAAGCTAGAATATGGGGGAAACTATTACCTGTTTAACGTTTCTCTGAGTGAAAGGGGTGCCTCAAAAGTGTAAAATCCCTTTCAGGTCAAATAAAAAAAAGGATGTGAAATTCTTAATGAAAGTGGAATATGGGTGTAAAACAGTTGGTAAAGATGGAATTTCAATAGTTTAAAACACCTCTGGGTCAGCCAACTATAAACTGTGTATTTTGCCATTATCTGGCATATTTTAATGAAAATATGAGTGGTTGGAAAATGCCCTAGTTATGAATTGACAGAAAAGAAGTAGTATGCTGCAGGTGCGATTTGAAAAGCTTCTATGAACTTCTTTTGATATTTGTGAAGGAGCAAGCTCCAAACCTTTCAGTGCCACCTTTCAAGCTATACTGGGTAAGATGTGTGTCATATTTCTAATGAAGGTTTTTGTGGAGTGTTCCATTCATTTGAAAGATCAGGAGAACTTAAATACACTTCACACAGCACACAACACATCCATCTCGGTATGCTAGGATGCAGGATTTCAGTTCCAAATGTGTTTTTTCAGTATGCTATGTCGTGTTCGAGGCTTTGCATCCTTGTGTTTTATTTGTATAGTATGTTATCCCATTTAGTTTTGTGAGTTTAGTTTGATATAGATAGACATATTCTCAGAGAAGTCCTTTTGAAGTTTGTGATTTACTTAACTATACAGTGAATTAGCATGACTTTACATGATTAAACATTTAATCGTGCAAATCCACACCTCTGTTTCTTTTATTTTGCATTTAAGACAAACAGATCATTTGCAATATTTATTTAGGAGGAAATTATAAGTGGTTATTGGTGTATGAGTACATTTAACATGTAACCATACTGGGCCAAGTTTGCCTTTATACTATTCATTCAAAAACAGACAAGTGTCTGATCTTACCTCATGTAACATAATTCCTACGTTGACCATGGAGTGGGAAGGATTAAAAGTTTTGTTCATAAGTGGCAGGAAGGACAGACCAAAGGTACCATTCAACTACTCTATGAAATAAAACTAGGACAAGCTATTTTTATGTATATTTAATTATAGCTTACTCATATTTAATTTATAACACAATATACTTCAGGCTCATTTTCTGGCGATTAATTGCTTTTTTAATATGCCCAAATCTAGGGTATGAACCCCTGAAGTGCTAGCGTAACAACATCTTTAGAGATGGTCAGTATTTTAGCCACATAAATTACATCTTAGCTGACCTGTGCTGTATCTTCTTTATAATCCCATTTTGCTAAAAATCTGATTAATTCTTTATGGCTGAAATTCCCTAGCATAGCAGTTTGAAGCGAGAATGTCCTTGGCTGTGATCCACAGTGATGGTGTATGAAATGAGCACATCCACTGACTCGGCCTACTTCTGATTCCCCAAGACAAGACAGAGTCTTCACATGAACAGCTAGATAGTGGGAGCACACGGGCTCATATCACACTGCTTTCCCTTAACAATATGGCCAAACAGTCTCACTGTCTTGTGTGTGTGTGTGTGTGTGTGTGTGTGTGTTTTTCAGGGGGGAGGTATTTGTGAGTATAGTAATCTTTCCTTAACAATGCTTTGTGCATGTGCTTTTGTACCTGTGTGTTCATGCATACGAGTACCAGCACCTTCCAAACACTGCTGTTTTGTTTGCTTGTGTGTGTGTTTGTATGTGCTTGTGTCGCATACTGTAGAAAGAGCCCCATTTGTGTCAGTGCGTTTGTGTTGGTGAGCATACAATAGACATGTAAAAAGGGGACGGGATCAGTGGTTTCCAATGTGAGGTTCATTTATATTTTTCAACAACATCTTGTGAGCAAAAATGTCATGGAAACCGTTAACAGTGCAGATGTGTGTTGACAAAAAGCCATGAGCTTATGTTGATCAGCTGAAGGACAGCTTGCTTACCCACTCAGCCACTCCAGTGAGTGTGAAAATACTTCATGTGAATGCTAACTATGAGTATGGTTGTGTAAGGAGGGCGGCAACCCTATGACCAGTCAAGAACGTCAATATCTTGTAAGATCAAGACCCCGGATTATGTTCAATGGCCCAATGTTTTTTTGGTCCACTGGTAACATTTTTGAAATTCTCACTTTTACGATACCTACACATGGCAACTGTGGTACAGTATGGTTAAAGTTAGAGGAAAATTGTGGTAATGGCAACTGAAAAGTCTCTTGTGTGAAAGTCGGATACACCATATGTCAATCCACAAGCCCAACCTTCACACCCTTAGATTCCACCTCACTACATATAGGGCACAATATTGACTGCATTGGCATTAATGTAGATCATGAGATGCAGAATAGTCCAATATAGACGCAATTCCCAGAGATACTGGGCTGAAAGGAGTGTATATAAAAGAAAGTCAAGGCGAGGACAGGTTTACTGCATGTGTGTGTGCACGTGTGTCTAACTGTTAGTAGGCTACGCTTGCCCACCTCTGTGTAGCTGCTCTATTTAGAGTCCTACAGCACCTTACCTTCCCTGTTTCGCCCTTGACTTTGACAACTCCTCTCACTCTTTACATTCTTATAATGTATGATGCTACCTGAGTTATTTTATCACATACATCACTCTATAAGGCCAGACAGGCCTATCTAAAAGGCATCAACCGTCATGGAAGAGATGCTAGTGAAAACTGCACACCTCCAGAGAAATAAGAGTTAAAGTGATGGGGCGGATAATATAGATGTCCTTTGGGAGGCTGTAAAAGACAGATATTAATATAGTCACTGAAATATACTGCAGTTGTTTCTATGTCCTTGCAGCAACCAGGTGCTGTTGTTGCATAAAAACCTAGTATCTGTGAGCTTTTAAAGGTGATACTTTTCCTTCTTATGCCATCACATTGTTAAAACTGTACAACGGGGGATGTCTTTAGTGGAGTTTTAGGGTTTTTTCAAGTGGCAGTAATTATCAGTGATGATAATGAGAAGTAAAAGAAGAAGAGGAAGGAATTTCTGTGCCTTAACTTGCTTGCTATGATACTACCTTCTTACTTAAGTTTTGAGCTTTTGATCATAGTGTCAGTGATTAAAAATCATTAACTGAGTCATTTAATTTGAGAGTTTTGCTGTTTGAGCTTTTTTTTTTTCATGTCTTCTTTGTCCTCAATATCTGCACACTGAATTTTTGGTCGCCTCAGACAGCATTGAGTCAGGCTAGTTACATGAGGTGTGTTTTTGTGAGAGGGGTGTCATTCAGGTATGGGAGTTCAATGGTTTGTGAGCAAGGCCATTTTTGAGTTGCACTTGTTTAATCGACATTGTATGTGCACTATTAAATGTTTAAGTGTGTGTGTATTTCTGCATGCGCATTTCACTCTAATACAGCGAGTTGCCATGGAAACTATGACATCTGTGACACCACGTGATTTTAGCCATCATTTTCAGAAAAAAAACAACACTTTACTGTGAGTGGTCCGTGGTCCCTCTCCAGCTGTGAGTGATTTGTCTGAGTGCAGCAAGAGGGTGGGCAGCTTTTATAATGCTGTTTCCTTACACATTTGGCTTAAAATTCTTAAATTCTTCCAAATGTATTTGGAAATGTCTATTGGCAAGAGGGATGCCGAACATTTTCCTTATCCACCTATTCTCCTGTGATTTAATTTCTGTTAATGGCATACTCAGACTGTACACTATACAATAATTGCCCCACTCAGACTACATTTTAGGGGAAATGGGGATGTCATGACCATGGGTAATTTGTTTTGGGGTATAATATGAGAGGAGATAATATTTACTTTCCAGAAATGTTAAATTGTTTGACATTTTGGAATTCCCCTTATTTGCTTTCTTGCCAAAAGTTAAATGAGAAGATCCATACCACTCTCATGTCTGTACAGTAAATATGAAGCTACCTCCAGCAGCCAGTTAGCTTAGCTTAGCATACAGACTGGAAACAGGGGGAAACAAGTAGCCTGGCGCTGCCGGTGGTTTTATGGAGGGTCGTGTGCTGGACTATTCTTGTTGTCCAGCTGAGACTCCAGGAAGTGCTCTGTGTCTTGTAAAGAAATAGAGTAGCAAGTAAATAAACAAGATAACATGCTAACTAGCGAGCTATAGACATGCTGGTAGGCAGATATTGCTATAGACAGAGTCAGGCTAGCCGTTTCCCCCTTTTTCCAGTCTTTGTTCTAAGCTAAACTAACTGGCTGCTGGCCGTAGCTTCATATTTACTGACATGACATGAGAGTGGTATCAATCTTCTAATCTAACTCTCAAAAAGGACGCGAATAAGCACATTTCCCAAAATGTCGAGCTATTTCTTTAAATCTGTATACATTTCACACACTCTGCAATATTGAAGGCAATAAAACTCTATATTCCAACCTTGAATAACTATAGTATGTACAGTAAGTGAGATACTTACAAGCAAGTTGTTGACAATGTTATGGACTTGCATACATTCTTATGTTCCAAGTACAGACCTGATTGGCAATACCTGAGTGAAATTTCTCAGTGTCCAGCTGTCCACTGGTGCCATTGTAACATGTCTAAACACGTACCAACACACAGCAACACATACATACAGTATATACAGAATGTACAGAAACACACACTATCATTGTGTTAGTCCTGATGGAGGCAGAGCATTTGTTAAAGGCAAACCCATGCCATTATGCAAGTATACACCAATGCACACACACACACACAAACACACACACACACACACACACACACACAAAAACAGCCAAAAGCTGCTGGTGAGCTCGCGCCTGGGGCCCACAGGGCCATGTGCAGGATGCGTCCCACTTTTCCACTTGACGATGCATCATTAACCCACTGTCTACTGGGCTGAGCTGGATTGTGGTCCCAGCTCACCTGAGCTCACATTGTTATTATTGTCATTCATGTTGAATATAGAGGCATGCTGCTCACAAGCACAAAACACTGACACTATGCCTTCAGATTACTCATGGCTTTGTATCTCCTGCTTTGACTTTCCATGTTCCACACAGAGCCCTATAGTGTCTGCCAGTACCAAAGTAGTTTCCTGGGGTACTAAAGTGCACAGTGTCTACCATTTTAGCCACTGTATTACCTCAGCCTCTGACACACATAGAGTCCCTCCTTCTCTCTCTCTCTCTCTCGCTCTCTCTCTCTCTCTCTCGCCACACACACATGCTGGCTTATTTCTGCTCTCATTCTCCACTCCAGCTGTCTCATTCTCTTATTCCCTCTTCCCACTCTCTGTTTTTTCCTCCTCCTCTTTGCCTCTCCTTCTCTTTCTCTCACACACAAGCACATAGATGCACACACACATATTCTCTCTCTCTTCCTCTCCCGGTATCCACCGCTGAGGAGCCTCCCTCACCAGCCTGTGGATCCCTTCACTTGACTAATTAGCCTTGAAGTGCTGTTGAAGATCATCATATTTAGCTTAGCGACCTAGCGGCAGAGTGCAGACAGATATAGACTAGGCTGGCTGGAGGCTGGGTGCCTGGCAGTGTAGCAAGCTCTCTATCTCTCTCTATTCACACTCACTGCCAAGGGCTTCTCAGTGGCGGAGCGGCGGAAGTGAGGGGTGGTTTTGCTTTGAAAGACACGAGAAGGGGAAAAGAGAAAGAAGCAAAGCTGAGACCACAACGCAACGCACAGAATGGGAGTCCGCTGCAGGAGCAAATCCTGCTAGAGACGGAGACTCGGAGGAGGCAGCGGCCACTGTGCAGGAGCACTACTTCCAATATACAGATATTTAAGGTGAGAGTTTTTCAAACTGCCCTGCTTTTCCTTCACCTTCTTTTGAGAAATTGGTTGTTCCTCAATATGTGCGCGTGTGTGTGCGTGTGAGAGAGTGAGAGAGTGTGTGTGCGTGTGAGAGAGTGAGAATGTGTGTGTGTGTGTGTACGTGTGTGATTGTGCATCTCTATGACCCACATTGTTGAACCTGAGGTGCAGCACAGCAGGAATTCTGTGCAAGATGCTCTCTCTCTCTCTGTATCTCTGTATCTCTCTCTCTCTCTCTTTGTATCTCTGTCACACACACATGCACACACATAGGCATCAGCTGTGCAGCACCACTTGTTGGACTGACATCCAAGTTGATATGTAATGAACACTGGGATGATGGATGGTGTGTGTGTGTGTGTGTGTGTGTGTGTGTGTGTGTGTGTGTGTGAGCCAGCAAGATAGTGAGTGGGTCTTTTGTTGCAGTGGTGCCAGTGCGAGGCTTAAGGACGCACATCATAGTGAACGACATAGACAGCAACATAAGAGGCAATCAGTCATGCCAACCTTGTGCCTGATTGCTTCTCACTGCTTTGGAACATGGGTCCATAAAGGAAGACCCAGATATTGCATTTACAGCAGACAACCTCCTCATGTATATTTCCTTTTATCTTCTGCAACAACTTGTACAACCCGTTCTCTCCTTTACTTAGCATCAATAAATGCCGCTTCACCAATCAAAGCACTTCATGCTGTAGCTGAGGTTCGACTATAGTGGAGGCTTGTACTTATATTGGAACTGTGAGATAATTGTGGGATAGTGTTTTACATGAGGCAGACAGGCAATAGTGGAGGAAGAGGAGTGAAAACGAGTATATGAACCACAGCATGAATAATTAACACACTTAAACACAGTGAGTAAAGGCTGCATTGCTGTGTGTGTGTGTGTACATGTCAATCAGCTAAACATTGCACAAGGCATAGACAGCAATACACATGTACTGTATGTGTGGCTTGTGCAAATACACATTGTAGTGAGATTTTTGAAGAAAGCGTTTTGAGATTTCAACCATTTGCAGCCATAAACAAGTCTCATGCGAAGCTATAAATAGAGGGCCATGATGATAAATCTATGACGTGGGACAGAAACTGCCAAGAGGGGCTTCATTGCCAGATAATTGAAGTTCAAGTTTCCTGGGGTGATTTAGCAGAAATGATGATTTCGAATCCCTCAAATCCTGCATGTTTAAATTGACACGACCATTATTCAGTAGCTGTGTGATACAGACAGGTGCATTCCCGGTGTGAGGGGTTGCTATACACACTCTTTGAATCTCAGCTTGTCGCCAGTTCACAAGTCTTGTAATCTTCAACAGCAACTTTACTGTTAGGTTAAACTGTTCTAGATGAGAGAAGCACTAAGTGAATTCAGGTTTCAGGGAGTATCACATCTTTAATGCTTTAGTTTTTAGTGCAAATACTGTAGTGCTCTTTAAAACACGTTCCAGCAAAATAGGAATCTTTTCCCGTTCTCCTGACATGGAAATACACATTTTGTATTTTCATCGCGAATGACAAGATGGTGTATTTTTGTGTAAAAAGTTTGTGTAAACAGGAATTAATCAGTCAGATTTTTCTTACTCTTTTATGTTTTGCTTTAAAAAGTGCTTTGAAGAATTAGATAAATTTCCAGACACCACAGATGTAAATTATATATATATATATACTGTATATAGCTATATAGCAAACTCTGGCTCAATAGTTGTGTTGTGCATGACCCCTGTTAAATAAACTAATAATAATAATTTCAGGATTAAAGTTTTAGTTTTATTATTTTTACTATATAATTGATGAAAACATGGACATATTCCAACAATGTGAAGTGGCTTCCTCCCCTCTCACTAAAAACGACCATTGATTGGGGAAAGGGCTGACACAGCAGCAGAGATTTTGCCCTCAGCCATAAAGTCAGCAAGGTAATTGTTGTCAAGGAGATGAGCAAACAGGCTCGATATCTGAGAGGAGAACCAACTGGTGTTTGAATTAATAAGATTATACTGAAGACTGCTGAGGGCATTTGCTTTATGATTGATAAAATCACAGTTCTTAGAAAAATTGCGTTTGCTGTTTGATTCAGAGATTATATATTTGAATGCCTTTTGAGGCGTCCCTAAACTTAAAAGAGCAGAAGCCAACATTATTTAGCATGATACAGTCATTTGAAGCTGGCCTTCCTACTCTAACTTTCTTCCCCATCTCTTCCCCTGTTTCCTCTAATTCTCACTTTGGGGACGGGAAGCTGTTTTTTATCTTCTACCTGTTATCCCCCAATCCTTATTATTTCCCACTGCTGAGTCTGCTGTCTTTCACCCCCCCCCCTTCTGAAGACTCTCCGAATGTCTGCATCATGACTTTGTCTCTCTCTTATCTCTTTCTGTCAGGCTTTTGTTTTTGATCATCGCTCCTCTGTTTCCACTCTACTTCTCCTCCTTTCAACCTCATTTTCCCCCACCAACTCTTTTGATTGCCTAACAGTACTGGTGTGTGTGTGTGTGTACCTGTACGCGTGCATTTTTGATGTATCATGCAGAATGTATCTTTGTGGCCATCTCTGTGTATGGGTGAGTGAGTTTGTGTGTGTTGTGTGTATGTGTATAAGTGTAGGTGTGCGCATAAAAATAGGTGTTTTTACTCTGTCTATGACAGATGATAAAAGGATTCCCTTTTTGTGCTCAGACATGATTATCGGTAAAATTGACAACATAAAGCGCATGAAGGGCTATAAAGGTTGATGGTCCCTGGTTTATTAATGGTTGGATGGAACATTATGAGCTCCAGGTGTAAAGAGTACGCATTATGACTGAAGATCTTAAGTACTATAGTTTGACACATCTATTGTTAACTGTGAAGGTTTGACTCCACATATGTAGTGCCACATCTGTTAAGGTTAGGAAAAATCTCTTAATTGCAGTGGTGGAAGAGGTATTTAGATATTTTAAATAAGTAATACTAGAGTGTGGAGAGTGTAGAAATATTATTTTATAAGTAAGAGTGCTGCATTCAGAATTTTACTTAAGTAAAAGTACATTTTACTCAAGTGTTAGCATCAAAACATAATGAAAGTACCAACAATAAAAGTACTCCTTATGCAGAATGTCCCATTTCAGAATCATATATTTTATATTATTGGATTATTATAACTGATGCATCTCTGTGTAAGGATCACTTTAATGTTGCAGCTGGTAAAGGTGGGGCTTAATATAACTACTTATGTACTGCTGGGTAGCCTAATCTATAATAATACTGTACATCATTATTCATTAGTTGATTATATTTTGTATTAATAATCTGAATCTGTAAAGTAACTAGTAACTATTGCTGTCAGATAAATGTAGTTTGTATATTTCCCTCTCAAATGTAGTAGAGTAAAAGTATAAAGTAGCATAACATGGAAATGTAAAATACAAGTACCTCTAAACTGTACAATACTTCACCACTGCTTACATGTAAAGTTATAATGTAGGTCTGTGATGGGAATTCTACTTTTGCGTTAAATTGAATGTGCTACTCACCTTGAATGTTGGCATTGGAAGTAATCGCATGCAGTTGACTCATCCAATATGAATGTAATTCCTACACACAGCTGTGTTGCCCTGCATCACCTGAGAGATAGGAGCAGCACCAATGTAATACACATGGAGTTTAAAATGTATTCCTGTGTTAGGAGTGCCTTACAGAGGTTTTACATAATTTTTTTTTAGCTAGTATCATATTTTGAGACATACTCAACTTTCAGGTGAAAAAGTAATTGTTCAACAAATTCTTTGCCTCATAGTCAACAGACTATGAAACCCTCACCTTAAGATTTACTCTGAGGCCAGGCACTGAATAAAATAAACTACTATTTACACTCTTGTATCGACTGGAACTAAGTATTATCCATATATATATTACAGGCTGCCTTGGGATGAGTTTAAACTTGTATCAATACAAGTGGTATACTGCATTATCTAAATAGCCTGAATTTTTGTGCCTCGCCTGTATTTCTTACTTATTACTACACCTCAAAATCACCCAGGCTGCTCTCACAGTGTCAGCAAATACTGCATTTATTGTTTAGTATTATGAACATTTACAAAACATTAAAAACAATCAAAAATGGTCAACATTTGCAATTTTAGCTTTTGCAAAACATGGAGTAGTTTGCTCTACACCCAGTATATCCTTTTGACACAAACGGAGCAAAGTAAACTAAAGCTTTGCATTGACCTTTGACCCCACAGATGATTGACAGTCAGCTGTTACCACAGAGGAGGGCTATGAGGAACCTTCCTGATGACAGAGGCCAGCAGAAGACCAGCACCTACATCGTGCCCTGCTTCCTCTTTGTGGAGGTGAGTGTTTGCACATGTTTTGTGTTGTGCTCAACAGACTTGACTCACATCTAAAAATCTGAGCCTGATCTGACCTGAACATTGAAAGTCATATTGAAAGCGGTTTGTTCCTTGCTTTTGGTAGTTATGAACCTGCAGCTGAAGGCAATATTTGTCATATTTGGGCTAACTTAACCTAACCTAAATCTAGAGTCTAAAATCTCAAGCTTTCATGTGTCATATTGTACAGTGGGCAAAGTTATGAGTAAATGCTGTTGTATATGAAATAAGTGAAGACATAGCTATATACTCTGCAGGTGGTTTTAGAAACCTCTGGGAACTTGATGGACACATGAAAGCACATATTACAGTCTTTTGCCTGTGAATGTTCTCTTCCTCTTCTCTTCCATTTCTCCCACATCTCTTTCTTTCATCATTTCACACATTTCTCATGGCAGATTAACAACAATGAGTGTCAGCTGGGAAATTGCATGAATTAGCAGGCACCGTATTCAATTCACTGACTCCCAAAAGAAGTGATTGTCACAAATGGGTAATTACCCTCAGTCCCTGAATCACTTAGTGATAACATTCAGAGGTATTCTCGCAACAAAGGCCTTCTCGGATGACCTTTTTGCTCATAAACTCCTCGATTCCTTTCCTCCACTCCTCTACTCTTCCCATGACTCTTCTTTTCTCCCCGTAAACCCTAAAGGACCTGGTGGAACGTTCATGGCCTCTGCTGCATTTCCTAATTAATTGGCCTAATTAAGAATGGAAACCCAATTAGCCCGTGCCACCGCTAACACGCTCCAAGCCTGCAGGTGCTCTGAGCTACAGCAACGATAGCTGAATGAGCTGAATGAGCTGTTTTTTTTTTAGCATTAAAATACAGTCTTTTGCTTTTGAATTCACCCTAAAAATGTGATGTTGCATTCTTATACGGGTTCAAATATTAAAGTTTGAGGTTGGTGAAAATTATTCAGTCAAACGGTGCCATAGAGAGTTGACTGGATAAGTCAGATGTTCAGGTTTGGCAACAGTAGATATAGCCTACAGGCAAACAAGAGAGCTAGGAGAGATTTGGACGTTTTTCTGTCCCACCGGCTGAGACAAACTTAAGTAAACACGGATCTTGTGAAAAGTTGGTCTCATTCAAAGTTTGCATTTTAAAAAAAGGTTTCTAGTGTAAACTGTCTTTAGCAAACTGTCTCTTTCTTTAGTGCACCTGCAGTAGCACCTCTTCTCGTCGACTGAATCTCCTGAAGGATTTTCTTCAAACTTCTTCTCTTCCTTTGTTCTCATTCACTCATTCACACCATCCTCTTGAGATCATACTATAGCTTTTTTCATCTGCTCTTTGTACCTCATCCAGCACATGAATCCTGCACTCTTTCCACATAACAATACTCTTCAACACACCTCTGTTGCCGCTGCATCTCTCTATAGCAGAAATATCCCTCAATCCCTGCGCGGTCTTAAGCCTGCTTTTATTTTCTTTCATTGTGCTTTGGTATTGGCTCATTCTCAGCATCGTCTTGAGGACTTGTTATAATGATTTTCCAGCTTTCTAATTTTTTCATAGGGCATCTATAATATCTCTAGGCTTATATCTGTCAGTGGTGCTCCTCCCCTCCTCCAGTATTCTCTTTGACAGTCTCTTGAGTACTGCCCAGTCACTCTTCTTATACAGATCCTCCACATCACTCCTCTCCTGCACTTATTCCCTTGAGTAATTACATCTTTTGCACCATGGATCTCTCCATTATTCCTCTTTACTTGTAAAGCTTCATCTCCTCCTCCCACTTAAAAGCCTGCTATTGCAAAGACCTCCATTCTCCTCATTTCACCTCAGCGCTTCTCTCCAGCTCCATGTTTCCTCATCCATCGTTTCTTCTTTGTGCTTTTGATTTCTCCTCTTGTTTCTGTTCACCCCTCAGTAGACCTCGTCCTCATGCTCACCTCATGTCACAGACTGGAGGGTGACATGAACATTTACAGTCTTGGGGATAGGGTGTTATGTGCAACTAATACAGTTTCTGTTTTTTGCAGTTTCTTCCCATTTTGTTGCCTTAATCGCCCCTTTCTCCAGGGGTGTTTTTATTTTGTTCAAACAAGGCCAGAGGTGAGGTGATGTAGATCTAGTTTGACTTTAATCACTACATATGCACCTGATTGAATCTCTGTACATTGCAGTAGTTTAATAAAGTGCATTTTTTGAATTCAGTTCCCCCCCTCTGCTGTGTTCATACTGAAGCAGCATGCTGTAGCATAGCTCCCCCCGGAGGGCACTCACTCCTTTGTTGTTACATTAGCATCTCATTACCCATTTCTTTTCAATTCAAACGCCCAGTCTCATTCCTCTTCCTCTCTTGTGATCTTGTTGCTGCTTCCCTCTCTCTTTCCCTCTTTTCTCACAATCTAACTCTTTCTCTCACTCTGGTTTTCTCTCTGTTTCCTCTTCCTTTATCACTTCATCTGAACGACGATGGCCTTTTTCCTCTTTCTCGGTCAGTCCCCACTGTCAGTTCATCGCTTAATTTCAACGCTTGTCCACCTTTGATTACCATGTCTCTCTTTCCCTCTGTTCCCACTTTCCGTGTTTCTCTCTTCTACTGTCTTCCCACTGTCTCTCACAGTCATCATTTTCTTCTCCCACAAGATTAAAATGTGAGAACTGACCTTATCAGTTTTCGATACAAACTGAAGATTTCACACAATTTCACTTTTAGCTGCATGGGATAAAAACAACATAATGGAAAGCGGATAAGTCGTGCTCTCTCTCTCTCTCCCTCTCTCTCTCTCCCTCTCTCTTTCTCTGTCTGTGTATCTTTCACTCCCCTCTCTTGTTTTCACTCCATGCTGCTGCTGTCACTGCCGTCACGCTGCGAAGCCACACAAGAGACTGGTCTGGGGCCTAACAGAGGCACTGCTTCAAAGGACCCTCTTTAAAAAGTCATTTTGATACAACTGATTCCTGACTTGCTTTAGACACTGCTGGGTGGGAGGAGGGTTGTGAGTTGTTGTGATCTTAGCCAGGCAGGCCTACTGTGAAAATCTGTACAGAAGCTGAGTTACAAAGTACTCAGAGTGACTACAAGTGGACTCTTTGAGTGGATCTCACTGAGCATACAACTTGCAGCCAGTTACTTGTTGTAACAATAGTAATCATCATTACTGTTAACTGTCAGTGGATGTACTGTAGCTACTAATTCATGGCACCCAGCCTTTGCAGTGTGTATCCTGGCTTTCCAGCTTTGCTGTTCAGCTTCGACTGCCAGCTCAGAGTAGCGGAGCCCCCTCCTCTCCGCTCCTTCCTCATGCCTCGTTGGCTGCATCCTCCTGTGGCACAGCGAGTTCTGTAAAGTAAACAGACTGCTGAGCATCGGACCACATAATGTTTCAGGTCTACAGCCGACACTGATGATACTCTAAGGTGTTGGTTCATGTCTGCTCCCATCTCTCATTTCCTAGCTTCCCTGTAGATACCCTACTTTGTGCCTGCTCACTAATTTCTGCCTAGTCAGTAATATTTCTCTCATGGCTTTTTTTGCTTCACATAAAAAAATTGATGCATAGATTTCTGTCTCAGGTTATATACTACTAATTTGCACTGAGGAGATGTTATTAGACATATCTGGCATGTCCCAAAATGGTAATATTGAATGTATCTGCAAAACATTCACTGACACATTTGTCTTCCCTACAATATCCGTTCTTGTCAATATTCACTTGTAGCAGCTAAAGCAAGATTAAACTTTTTTACTTTATTAACATGTAACCTTAACGATTTGTCCCCAACTTTAACCAAAGTGCTTTTGTTTTCCAAACCTCACCACATGTGGGTCTCTGGTGTCAAACTCCTCCTCCTCCTAACTACCTATCAACATACTGAGCAGACATTGTTAAACATATCTGGCAAGTCTCAAAATGTTGATGTTGAATGTATGAATGTATGGGACCCTGACCAACTCTCTACAATTGTCACTGAACATAATCCAACAAGGCAATTACATTCGCTAAATGACGTTTTTGGCAAAATTAGTATATAAACATCATCATTTCTAGGAGACAAGGTTACACCTAATGGTTACAGTTGTTGCTGATGATTTCAGTGTTTTTGAAAATTTTGCTGCCAAGTGCATCAACATCAGGAAACAGTTACTTTGCTTGTTAACAGCGTATGTGTTTCTGTGTCTGAGCACGGACGGGCTCTGGCATCTTTCACCGTTTTTTGGCTTAGGTGTGAAAACAGCACAGCATAGGCTGCTCCAATGAAGAATAGCATCCTAAATGCATCAGGCCTACAACAAAGCTCCTTCCTCTCTGCATGTGCTCACTTCATCCATATTCCCTGCCTTGTTTGACACTGCCTCAGTACATCTTCTACCTCCAAGCAATGCATCTGTTGTACGTGTTTATTCTTTTCTAAAGATGTTTTGTTCCAAACAGCTTTACTTGTGCCAAGACCAAGACCCCCCCCAACCAAACTTTACTCAGAATTTCTCCATATCTAAGCACCAAATATGCTTAGACTACTAATTTAGTGCTCCTTTTCATACTAACTCCAGAAGTCAAATTCCTCTGTTAGACTAAATCTTGATGTAGAAGCAGCTCAACTTCTCATGTAGCAGCCCTTTAAGCTATTTCCTTCTATACAACTAATGATTATCTATAACCTCTTTAACCTCTACACGGGCAATTTATATACCATCAGCATCTCTTATTACTACATAAGAGAGGCAGCAAAGATACATGAGAAAATAATTCAGTTTCCATCACGTCCCTGAACATATTACCTTATACTAGAATACCTTATTAATATCTTATTCTCTGGTGTTATTTTTCATTTCATTTTTCTTAAAAATGCTCACACAAATTCTGTGTCCCCTCCCTCTTCAACACACACACACACACAAACACACACACACACACACACACAGACACACTGCCACAAAGACACAGTAACAGCTCATTCTCACATTATCCTCTCCCTAGTTTCCCCTCATTATCTCCCAAACCCCATGAATAGCACCTGCCCGCCTGTCTGCTGCGCTGAAATTTCTCAGCAGTCTGGGTGGATGTTTGAAACACTTGTTAGCTGGCTGTTTCCCACCTGTAATCACTTTAGGGAAGAAGGGAGGGATGAAAGACCCTGTATATCACTATATAGGCTCATATCATCTGTGAATTTTGAATGAGGAGCCGCCTATCAAGGCTGCAGTGTCAAGGCCAAATTATCTTATCAGAAATAGAAATATATATATATATATTTTGCTGGTCTCTAAAATAAAATTGCTTATGTAAATTATAATCATGTCCCTCGCTCTTGCTTCTCTCTGAGCTAAACGCAATTATAAGATTCATAAATGCAGACTGATTCTCACTATTGCCCATGCTGCATGTTGCTCTGAATGAGGTCGGCTAAATAAATTGTAACAGAGGAGTCTAATTCCAAAACCAAGATATTTACAATATAGGAAATTGGCATCCGTTCTGGCTCAAGGACAGATTACATCGAAGTCAAACTTGTTAGTGAAATTATTTCCTTGCCTGTGCTGCAAAAAGCACATTAAAAAGACATTTAAAAAGATGCAACCCTCTTTATTTGTGGAAGAAAATAGAAATGCATATCAGACAGTAGTTTATTTTAAGAATTAATACACGTTAATTCTTGTTTATATATGTAAGTAGAAGGCTTTGGAATGAAACCTTTAATTGCACTGTAGGGTTTTATTCAGGGAACATGTTTGTATGTGTGAGCCTGCATCTGCTTTTATTCTTCCGCTTGTAAGATGCGGGGGCATGTTTGCTTGAGGACTGGGGATTTTGTAGAATTATGTATGATTGTTGTTGTTATAAAGAGAGGGAGACGTGAAAGGAAGGAAGAATGGGTGAAGGGAGTTACAGCAAGTGAAGCAGATACTGTAGATACAGAGAGACAAAGTGTGCTTGTGAGAGAGCAGATATAGAGAGCTTTGACAGCAAGGATGATTGAGAGACATGGAAGGAAATGCAGCAAGAAGGATGGGGACGACGCAGAAAGCGTGGGGTGAAAATGATTGGGGAAAGATGAGGGGGAAAAAAAGCAGAGGAGTTTAAGATAAATAAGGCATGGTGATAAAATACACCCAGTAATCAGGCAAACAAAAGATGTGGAAGAGGAGAGAGGGAGGAGGGGGGTGGGGGCATGTGACTGGCCTAAAGATGAATGCCTGCTTTGATCCTCTTCCTTTCCCTCGTTCCCTCGTTGTATTTTACCTCTCTCTCCACCTCACCCTCTTTCAGTCTCTCATATATCCTCATTTACTCTCTTTCACCTCCTCTCCCCTGTTGTTTTCTCTTCTTTCTGCTGCCTTCCTCCGTTTTATTTCCCAGCGGCACGCTCAGCTTTGCCTCGGCGCATTCTGTGATATACTAATGTCTCATTAACTGTTTTATCCGTCTGTTTATCTTCTTCCACTTTCCCTCTGCTGCTTCTCCCAGTCCTCTCTTTAAGGCTCTATACCCCTCTGGTTTGTCCACTGTTTTCTATCAGTCAGCTCATCTATCATGCACTTGTCTTGCTCAGTGTGTTGCAATACAATCCGGTGACACCAGGCGGCAGTCAAGCCCATTCATTTGCTTGTTATCCATGTCGATTCTGTGATATGCTCTTTGAGGTGATTTATGCAGATGAGTATGTGTGAGGGGAGGGCGGTGTGTGTGTGTGTGTGTGTGTGTGTGTGTGTATGTGTGTGTGTGACTTTGGTTTTTTTACGTACAGTGGTTTGTGACATTCTGACTGTGTGTGTTTGTGGTCTAAAATAAGACCTTGGCTTTTTTAATCATCTGCTGAAAATCCGAGAGATGAAACCTCAACTGCTGTGAAATATTCACCGGCTCTGATCACGTGACCGAGTGATTATGTGAGCTCATCAGGAAACCAAATCACACGAAAAGGAGGAGAGGTGTTGCAGCCTCATCTCATGCTAATTTAGGGTGCTTTTTGTGCTGAACACAGTGAGGGTAGTAACTCTGTGAAGCCATCTGAAACCAACCTGACACAAATGGAAAAAGTGTTGCTCTTGATGACGACGTCAGAGGTGTGTATTTCACCTTGCTGTTGTGAGGATGTGTTTTCAATTTGTCAGTTAATTTGAGGCCAATTATTGAGCGCACTTTAAAACAGATGTGCCAATTAGTAAGATATGGTAGGGAGAATTATGTCATACAATTTATCTAAGGAGCAAAGATTTTTATGTGCCCAGCTGAGTTCTGGTATTTAACCACTCAATATTTGGCAACACTTTACAAATTTAAGTCCCCCTGTTCATAAGCAGTATATAAACAGGTAATGATTGGTTTATAACACACTATAGTGTTGTGAGCAGATATATGCATTTATTATTACTCCTCCTGTAGGCAGATTACAACAGCTGTAAATATATAAAGTCTTCATAGAAACAAAACAGACAAATACTGTACATTAATAAGCACTTAAAATGTCCTTATATCTCCTTACAACTACATTTAGTGTGTTTATAATTATATTGAATCTTAAATGGCTGTATACTGCTTATAAATGCTAAATAGGGGGACTTTGTTGTTGGGGACATGTTACCAAATGTTGAAATGTGCCATCTCAACCATATAGAAAATTGGTTCCATTTTATTTTCTATTGTCCTTTTCACTGCAAACTGCACAATACTTTTTTTTAGTAAGATAAAAACAGAAATTGATTTAGTAAATATGGATGATGCACAAAGACTTAATCGGCTGTTCACACATGAAACATTTAAATTAGCCAGTTACTCAGAGGAAGCCTAGGAGATGAGAAAAAAAGATCAACCTTGGCCTTGTATAGCATTTCTTTTCTTTGTTCTGCTATTCAGTGAACAATTTATTTGAAAATGTTCACATAAATGTGTTATTTGAATGTATATAGAAGAACATATAATGTTGTAAACTGGTGTTTTTTCATTTGGTTTCTTATATGAAGAGGCATGTTATATTTTTTTGCTGTTTGATAAATAGTCTCGCCCAAAGTCCACTGGGATAGGCTCCAGCACCCCCGCGACCCTCTGAGGATAAGCGGTATAGATAATGGATGGATGGATGGATGGATAAATAGCAGTGTCCTGTAATCCCATGTAGGACTGGCCAAATGTTTGACATGGCACGGAAAGATAAACTAACTGTAACTAATTAACTAAGACATCCATCAAAATGTAGGTGTTGCTTTTTCAAGTCGTGTGCAGTGACACAACTCTCACATGTGTAGAAATGCTCAGCCTCCTGCATGCTCAGTAGGATTCATTCATACTATAGTTTGTACTCATTCAAAAACATATCAGACATTTTGAGAGCAAAACGAAGCAGCATGTCTCCAGTTCATCCTGAGCCGTGTGACATTCATTTTCTCCCAGCAGGGTGGTGTCATCTCAACACCAGCCTCCATCCACACATTGTCACCTTCTGTAAACATGTTTGACTTTATCAGTTGACTTTTCTGCCATCTGGCCGCTCCACACAGGCCAAGGGTAGACATGCACCACTTATGTGCAAGCTCACAGTTTGGCCCCAGGAGACATTAGCGATGCCCAAATTCACCGCCCCTTTTCCCTACATAACACATTATTATTGTCACATTTTATTTTCCCCATTTCTGGTTGAAGGGCTTTTAAGGGCAGGAGATCTGACTCTTTCTGTCACATCAGTGCTATATTAGTCTCTTTGATTTTGTTGCTTTTACTCCCTTTGAAGTGCAGAGGTTTGAGCATTAAGTCTTAATAACACGGCCTGATAACTCCCTTTAGTTTACTGGGTCAGCCAGAAAGGGGCCATCATCTTAAATATGCTTCATTTTGTAAACTCTGGTTTCATCCTCTGACTAATTTTATGCTGACAGATTTTAGGAGGTAAATCAAATTGGGTTTCACTGCATAACAGTGTAATCCCTCATTTGTCATTCCTGTCAGTGAAACCACCCCAGATTTTTTTTATTTATGACTTGGCAGTACCAAATCTGTATGAATCATAAAAAATTACCTGTTCCTACCTTTGCTGTGATATAAGCAGGGTTTGGTTTTAAGGACGAAAGTGCAACAAAAGTGCAGTTAAGTACAGAAAATATCAATATTTTCATATATCATGTACAGATTGTGTACATTTGATTATCACAGTCAGTGTGACCAACCTGCTTCTAGCCAAAGAAAAACACGAGGCTGTAAAACTGGTGTCTTATTTTTCACACTTCAGTTGATTGTTTACGAGGCTGTTTTTGTTGGGATTAGCAGTACCAGCAACCAATCACATTAGTCATTTGATTCAGTGTTAAAATCCAAAATGTTGCCCAATAGAGCTGTAATTTTCAAGATTAGATTACTCTCTTCACCTATACTAGTATTTTCTTTTTCATCAGAGGTGTTTGGAAAGGAAACAAAGCCGTCCAGCGGCCTGAGTAATTACGAAGGAGGAGGAAGGAGGAAGGAGGAGGAATTCAGGTGATAGGTCCCCTAACCTTAACAAAGTACATATTTTAACCCAAACTATGATCTTTCCCTAAACCTAACCAAGTTATTTTTGTGCCAAAACCAACCAAACGTTAACCATAGTATTGTCACATCATATTTGTAACGTTATAAGTTACAGACCAATGTTGTAGTCATGCCGATAGGCGAGTCAGATCAGAAAATTATTCTTTGTGTTTGGACAAATTATGTATTTTGTTGTTTAATTTGAAGGACTTGTCGCATTGCATTGATGTAACTCTGATGCCGGTTGTATCCGTTGGCAAAATTCCATTAGATGTGGTGATTTGTTACTATAGGTGCCTTGTTTTAAACCCTGTCTGCAGGCCAGATTTCCCAAATGATCACTAAAGATTTGGATTGAGCTGAGAGATTAATTAGAGTAAATCTGGCACAAACAAGTACCAGAAAGCCAGTACAAGTTAAATTTAATTCAAGGTTTCGCATTAGAACAGGAACATACTGCTTTGATACATTTCTCATACAAATACATAATAAAAAACCTATTAAATCATTTGTTTTGGTTACACATTTTGAATTTGGCTGTAGTTGACATGAGGTCTCAACTCTGAAGGATAAAAAGGAAGGAGATCGAAAGGGTCAGGCAGCGACTTGTAGACGAGCAAGGTTAACACTCCTTTAAGTTGTGGCAACAGGTGACAGTCTATCAGACAACAACGTGGACTTCATTTGAATGGAATCAAAAGGTTCAAGACTGGGGGCTTTTGGGGACAATAAAGCAGAAATGAATTTGCTATGGCTGTGAGAAATAGTTTCTGTGTAAAATTCAAAACAGTGTGTACTTTCTCTGACTTAGAAACATCTTAAGATAGCTGCTGTGTGACAACCCTGCAAACAGCATGCGTGGAGATGACTCCTGTGACAGAGTGATATTGGCCTGTCTTGACCCTTCTGCAGCTTACATTTATCAGTAGTTTCACACTGTGCATGCACACGATGCTTTGGAAATACTTTTTTATGCAAATTTATTTTCCAAGGTGACTTGTGCAGCATATGTCTCTGTGCTAATTAGAAACCATCAACTTGAAGTTACTTTGACCTTTATTAATATTCAGACAAGTTAGCTGTGGCTGCAGAGTGTACAGGAAGTTGGTTATTTGTTCATGTGGGAGGGAAAGAGGATGAAATGTCATATAAGAGCTCTAAGCCTGTATTCAGTAGGGAGGTTGTATTTTCCTCTTTGTGTTAATTAGACATTTGATGACTCCATCTACTGGAACTTTTGTCTTTTAGTCATACTGACATTTTTTACTGCTATAATATTGTATCAGAATGGATGTAAAGTGTTTTCAACTATAACTCGTGCAGCACACATGTGTCATGGTTTGTGTGGGAAGCGGCAGGAGAAGGAACCAAATGCAGACAGAGGAGGCTCAAAGCAGTTTTGAGGTATATTTTAATGCTTACTTGTGCAGGTAGGCAAACCAGAAGGTAAGTCCATGTATAAGAAATTACATGAACACTAGAAAAGCGTTTAAAACGGACACAAAGCACAGAACACACATCTAAACACAAGACAATAATCCAATATGGGAACATGAAGAACACTGAACACCTAACAAAAGGCAATGGACCAACAAGAAACAAAGGACAGGGACCGGTATAAATAGATGAGTAGACTAACGAGGGAATCAGGGGCAGGTGTGTAACAGGGACCAGGTGTAAGCAATGAAAGCAGAGACACGAGGGCAGGAACACACAAGAAACAAGACTACAAAATAAAACAGGAAACCACACAAAGACAAATAAAAAATACAACAAGGAACAGACTAAGACCAGTTAGATCTCTCAGACTGACAGTATAGTCAATAGGCACAGCCGATTTTAATGCTTATGTAGTGCAAACGTAGATGCAAAATGACTGCAGAATTTCCCAGGGAGGTTTTCTGCACTTGTCTTCAAATGTTTAAACTTTGATGGGTGTTCGTAGGCCTCCCTCGCTCTCTTCCTCCCACCTCTCTACACCTCCCTCCCTCGCTCCCTCCCTCAAGCCTTCTGTAGCTCGGCAAGAAGAGAGGAACGGATGATGGAAAGCAATGTTCAACACAGCGTGCCTGTGTCAGAGTTCCTCCTCAGACATGGGATTGCACCCACATGCCTGCAGACATATTCAAACACACTCTGCACATGGAAACACACACTCACACACCCACTCACTCTAACACACAATGCTCATGTAGATGGAAACAAACTTGGAAAAACATGGAGCTGCTTGATAATCTATATATAAAACTACAGGCTGAAGGTGTTTGTATAGTTTGCCAGCATGTGTGGATATGTGTGTACATGTACGTGTGTGTTCCTGTATCCCTCATGATTATGCTTTTAAGGGCCTCAGGGCATGTGTATTGTCACTGAATACATCGACCCTCCAGTATGATGCTCTCCTCACTGGGGACCCTCAGCGCAAAGACGTCTACGTCTCCTGCATACAGATTGAAGTAGATTACAGAAAGTTCGCACATTGCCATGGGAACGCACAGATAAATTATTTGATTTTTGCAATTCATGTAGGGAATCATGCACAGATTTTCAATGACTAAAGGAAACGGGGAAAACGAAACTTGCAGAGTAGCAGATCTGACAGTGGAGCGGGGAGTATAATGTAAGGAGTTTGAATTAGGTCACCCTCTCTCCCCCATGTTCATTGTCACTCTTCAATATGTAATAAAGCTGTAACGTGTTATGTGTAACGAGTCTCCCCTTCCCCTCCCTATAGCATTAGTCCAAGTGGGTACTCTGTCACTTTGCTGAAGAGGATAAACATGTTGGAGGAGGTTCTCTCAGTGGTGTGTCACTTGTTCAGCCATCTGTCGCTGTGAAACATTTCCTGTTTAGTGCTGTAAAGCACAACGAGGATTCTCCATCAAAACCTTCAAATCTAATTTTAAATTAATAAAAACAAAATCAGCATAAACACAGATAACATGTTGTTAACTTGAATGGTGAACACATTACTCCACTATGACAAGATAACGAACTGTACATAGGCAGCCATTTTTGACATTTTGTGTGAAAAGGTTTAGGCAACATAAACATTTTTAGATTTAGCTGTAGTCACATTAAAAGGTAGAATTAAAGGAATAGTGTTGTCGTCACTGTGAGGTTGCCAGGCAACCAGCATAACTCCCCATTAAACCACAACTTTCATTACTTACATTTCAGTTTGTGTACAGATACAACAAACAAGATATATTGTGATTTTTAATGAGCTTTAGAGGCACTCATAGCTGGAATTTTTTTTTACCCTTGGACAGAGTTAGGCTAGCTGTTTCCCCCTGCTTCCAGCCTTTATGCTAAGCTAAGCTAATTAAGCTGAGCTACCGTGAGAGCCCTCTTGTTCCTTTATCATTCCCAAATGAATCAGTCACAGACATTTGGACCTGTCAAAGCATGAAAAGGTGGAACTAATGACAGAAATTATGTCTCCTTTCCAGCAATTATTGCAATGCAGTGCACTGATTAACAATGTTATTTGTTACACCTGTGTTAGACAAGCCAAAATGTCTGCTGTGAAAAAGGTTTATTCAGCTTTAGTTTTTTTTCAGTCCACCATCTTGCTTGAAGTCATGGCTTTGACATATTAGTTATCACCCAATCTTTTTGTGGTCGAGAAACAAGCCTCTCACACCTGCTTTTTTTATTTAATTAATGACTATTATTGATATGGTAATTTACAATGGTAATGTTTTATTAACCTTCGAATGCTACACATGTTGTAACCCCTTTTAAGGTAAAAGAGGGTTACTGCCTGCCAGCACAAGCTCCTCATGTGCTGATAACTTTGTCCTTCACATACAATAGAAGTTAATGGAGGAAACATTCAGGCTGCAGATTAGGATGAAACTAATCAGCAGCTCACTATATTTAAGCCCACATTCCTTTTTTGTAGTTGTAACTTGTAGTTTTTGTTTCAGGCCTTTCCTGCAGGGCAAGTATTGCACAAACCTCCAGTTTTCAGTTACAATTTTAGAGAGGCTTACTATGCAGTTGTAAATGGGTTTTTTTTTCCTGTGGAGAAAGGAGTTAGCATGCTGTTTACTGGAGTATAAATGAATAATTAGTACTCGCGCATCTGTCTCTTCTGTGTAGAATAGCATGCTTTTTTTAAAATGTTTTCTATGTTTATCATCCTCTCTGCCTCTTTACTTTCTATCTTCCTCTCACACACACAATCTATTATGAATTGCTAATATATTTTATAATCAAATTCTTCTTTCTTCTTCTGTCATTGTGCTTTGCATACAGCTGGTATTTTATAATAGATATTATATTTTAGAATAGTAGTGTCATACAATAACAACTTAAGTTATGCAGAGAGTTACACACACACATATATCCATATATAATTCTTCTTGTCCTACCCTCTGCTCTTCCCAGGGTTGCTTTTTCTCTCTCTCTCTCCTTGCCTCCTCTTGTCTTCTCCACCACTCTGCTCTTTTTCACACCATCTGCCCCCCCCCCCCCCAACCTTGTTCAGTTCTTCTTCTCTTCCCCCATACATCGTTATTTTCTTTGATCGGTCTCCATTTGTTTCCATACCCTCCCACTCTGCATACTGACACCGCTGAAGGGATCTCTCTCTCTCGCTCTGTTTCTCTGTCATTGCTCACTCTTTCCCCCTCCCTGTCTCCTCATTTGTCTCCCTCCGTCTCTATCTCTCCCTTCATCCCTCCCTCCCTCCCTCCCTCTCTCTCATCCTCATCCCTCACTATCTCTCCACGCACACTTGATTCATTTTACACATTACAGACGCATCCATCATTTTGCTCTGAGATGGAAAAATCTCTCCTTTTTTTAAATCCGTGACAGTATTTTCCACTTCTCTCTTTTCCGGCTGTCTTTTCTTTCCCAACTCCTACACTCTCCTGTGGACCCAATCCTAAAGCTGGAACCAATATGTTTTATTTCCAGCTGGTCATTATGGCAGGGACTGTTCTGTTGGCGTACTACTTTGAGTACACGGACACGTTCCCCGTGCACATCCAGGGCTTCTTCTGTTTCGACAAAGCCTACTCCAAGCCGTACCCAGGACCAGAGGACAACAGCAAGGCGCCGCCCGTCCTTGTCTACTCCCTCGTTACCGCCATCCCCACTGTGACGGTGAGTCTGTGTTCAACTTGTAAAAAAACGTACTTCCACAGGTGCTCATCATGCACAGGCACATCTCACACGAACAGACAAGACAATCACCTACATGCATACACACACATAACATATGAGACACACACACGCACGGTTAGTTCCTCCTCATCTACACGTGGTGTTTGTGGATTGAAAGAGGAGAGAGGTGTGTAGGTGTGTATCCTCGTGGTCTCACTGCTCTGTTTGTGTGGATGCGTTCTCTGTGATAACCATGGCAACGGGCACTATATTTGTCCTCCATAGAGGAGTCAGAGACAGCTACAGTGTACAGAGAGTCTGTCCTTATTTCAAGACTGCATGCTACTAAAACAGAATAAAACAACAGCTCTAAATGGCCTCCCTTATTCATGCACAAGAGGAGGCACAGTTTCGTTATTTTCACCAGACCGCCTTCATCCAAGACTTAAAAATGCACGTTGAAGCCCCTTTAATAATTAAACGTCCATACAGAATTGCAATTTGTAGGTCATGAATTCTTTGCAGCATGTACATTTATGCAGCGAATCAAAAATAAATATCCAACAGCTTTATTTTTTCCATTCATTGTCATGCATTTTGACTAGCACTAAATCAGTTTAAAATAAGTATTGGATGGCACAGTAATTGTTGCTATTAGTCTAGAATATACTGATTTAGCAGTAGCAGTAAGAGTGGGATATTAAGAATGAAATATAGCTTCACATCCTCATCAAAGCTCTGTCTCCATGACTGTCTGTCCCCCAGGGCTTGTCTCTTTGATGTCCTACAATAAAGTGGCATTACGACATGGCTGCCTCTGAGCCACATATTAGGGCAGCGCACACACACACACACACACACAATACAAGTACAAGCATAAGCAGATGCACACAATCACACACATAGATACAGGCAGTCCTGGGTCATTAGCTTCTGTATAGACAAGACTGCCCCAATCCCCTCCTCTGTCACCCCGTTGTTGTCTTTTCTCAGTTTATCGTTATTGAAAATATAGGCCTGTTTTACTCCGGTAAGCTCCAAGCATTATTGATAATAACAACATATTTGTACATGTTTTTGTAGGGTATTATTCTGAGACTTGTCTGTCATAGGAGGTTCCAATCCTGTCTTTTGTTTATATTTTGTATTACATATGCATAAAGAGAGACAAATTGCACACACAGGCACATGTTCACACATATGACAGAAGATGCACAGGTGCACTTTGTATGTGTTTCTTTGTATGTGTGTTTGTTTGGAGCCTAACATGCACTGGAATGGATGGGGGCTACAGGCACCAGGGTATGTGAGCTGTGCAGAGTGGGAGCGTAGTGGCGTGATTTTGCCTGGAGTGTGAAGCGGCTTTTTTGAAAGTCAGAGCATCTGTGTTCTCTCTCGCTCCAAGATACCGCTCCATCCCACGAGCCTCTGTTCAGATACAATAAAAAAAAGCAGATATTCATCTCACTTTTCTCTCAGTTCTGACTCAGACTTTTAGCCACAAACGGAAAATGGACCAGTTCCTCAACTGACAGTACAGACGCTTGCTATAACAACATATACCGACTTTGTGTGTGCGGATTGTGTCTGTGTGTGTGACAGCTCCAACTGATTTTTAAACTTACCAGAAACCCTTCAGGTTTCTCTTATTTTTCCTCCAGACCCTCTCTCTTTTGCTGCTGTCTCTTTGTATGATGATGGCGAGACACACAACTCAGGATAACAGCAATTTCTTGCTCAAGTTAAAACATTTAAAACGGTACTCCGGATATTTAGTGTTAGTACTTTCATATAGTGGGAGACAGGTTAGATAAACAATGGCCAAATTGTTGCAGCAGAGGCTGAGATATCCTGACCTTTATTTCTTAGCGTGGGTCTGAAAAATGCTGGATCCTACACTTCCCATGATGGAACTCAAGAGCTTCTTTCATTAGACCCTCCACACCCTCAAGAGGGTTATTCTCTCAGACTTGACCAAACTCCCTTCAGAGGCAGAGAAGATATTATACATAGATCATATATTATAACAGTTTTCACAGGCTGAGCAGTACTCCTCATGACAAGTAAATTCGGTGGAGTGCCCCAAGAGACATCTTCACCTCAGTTTGCGTCGCCTTTAAGTGAATCTATGAAATCTTTGTAGAGACTGTTGCAGGTGTCACTCAAGGCAAGCGAGGGCTTATGTTGCTGCCCCTGTTTATAAGTGTACCACATGTACAGTAGAGCACATTACACTTTAGAGGTAGAGCTTTCATTCCAAGCCATTAATGTTACGATGTGGAGCGGCAGGTGAAGGACCCAAGCGCAGACAGTAGTGGGAGTACAAGGCAGATTCCAAGTTTGTTTAACACTTACGGTACAGGACGGCAGGCAAACAGGAGGGTAGTCAGCAAATGGGAAAACCATAGAAGTACGAGACACAAATCCAGACAAGCGGTAAGGCACCAAACACACATCCCAACATTAGGTAATGTACCAACAAAGCACAGAGGACAGAGACTGGTATAAATACAAAACTTAACGAAGGGAATCAAGGACAGCTGAGTGAGGGGAAACAGGTGAAGGAACAGGTGAAGGTAATCAAGACAGAGACAGGAGGGCATGAACACAGAGGAAACATGAGACACGACTTCAAAATAAGACTCGACACTAAACACAGATATAAACAAAATGAGACAAAGTCCTTGGATCCTGACAATTAAAGTTTTCTCAAATGACCACAAAGTGACATAAACGTATGTTAATCTTTAATTACTATCATATCACAAAATCTACATCATGCTACTTTAATGTGTAAATTCATGACTTTAAGTTATTGAAGACTGTACCTGGTCAATTGAAGACATTTGCAATCAGCTGTGCTAGATGGCTGTTTGCACACAAAGTGAGGTGAGACAATATCATAGGCACGACTCTGCATGCCTTGCCATCTCTGTTGCAAATTCAAACATCATTTAAATTACATCTCACAAACAACATGCTAAACATTATGGAATTCATCTTAAAGGTACCCTGTCTCAACGTGGTACACAGCAGGCGGTGCTGTGCCAAGATATGCAGCAATGCACCAGCAAAGGCAGAAGAAGACTGGAAGCTTACATAGAGGCGAGATTTAAAAACTTATGTTTTTAAAATCGTTTTATGAGGAAGGAAATTTATTCAGCACGTTTGTTAAAGCTCAAGGATACACTCAGCATGGATTGGTGACTCACTGAATGTAAACATAACTTTTGTTTCTTTACAGGAAAACTCCACAGGGTACCTTTTTAAGAATAATTTGTGATTCAGATGTTATTTATTTGTTTCTTAATTTTAGTATCAATTTACTTGTCCTACTTATTTTATCATACTTTTTTCCTTTTATGCATTCGTTTCAACTTTTTGTGTGTGTGTGTATGTGTGTGTGTGTGTATGTGGGGTGTCGCTCTCGACCTTGGGGACACATATCTCTGGTAAATTTACTAAATTATATTTGGGTTATATGACCAACTGTTATCACATGACTGAAGTTCCAAGTTCAAGTTCCATTCTCTGAAGAAGGCCGGGGGATATGGCCAAAAGCTCTGGGAATAGCAAAGTAAGTGGACCTTGTATTTAGAATATTTACCAGTAAACATTTTTTGTGACTTCTTGTTTTGTCACATCAAGTCCTTCATACATTTTGGGTGGAACAACTGTGATGTTATTGTCAGCAGTGATAAGATCACGTCCACTAAGGTACAAAAAGTTAGATTCTGCAACAGCTTATGACACTCATAGGCCATGGTGAAAATGTGGGGTTATCTGTAATTGGGTTTGGGCTCTTAAATGCTGTAGTGCAGGTTAAAACAGAATCCACCACGTCTCTCGGACCTGATCAGAAAGTCTGTCTGGAAACTGATAATGTTGAAAAGCAGCAGTGATTGCTCAGGGCTTTCATGAGTACTGATGTGGTTACTTGATTAGAATTACAGCAAAGTACTGTGTGTGTGTGTGTGTGTGTGTGTGTGTGTGAGGCAGAGAGAGAGGAAGTGAGAGGGTGAGTGGAATAGAGGCACTTGTGTGGTACTTGGCAAATATGCTGTAAGTTCAGTGCATCAGTGAAGGTAAGTGTGTGGGTGGATGACGCCGCACATCTTCTCCGCCACTGCCACTGAATACGGATTCTACGTGTGCAGGTGGGAGTTGGTGTGTGTGTGTGTGTGTGTGTCTTTGTGAGTCTGACTAGTGCTGGGATCTGACAATTAGTCAGAGTGGCTACAGGCGATCTCTATGACTCTCCACAACTGTAGCTAATTTCACTACATTAGCACACATGCACACACATACAGTGCATAGCCTATATACAATACACGCACCAGATGCAGTACAGGTGACATTTGAGCACTTGTGGCAAGCTAGCTGAAAGAGCAGGGTAAAGTGCTATTTGAACCATTAGCTAATTATTCGTGCGTGTGTATGTGAGGATGTGTATTGTGTAATGGAGGCCGTACGCGTGTGCTGATTGCACACTACAACCCACCCATCAGTCGATACGGTTAAGCTGTGACCAATCACAGGATCAAATAGTAATTGTAGGCTTAAGATGCATGTGGCACAGTGTGAGCCTTCACAGCACATGGAGACTCACACTGCGCCACACAAATACACACATGTAAGCTCAAGCAAGAGGCCATGAATGAATTAAGTTTTGAATGTAGAGGTTTATTTCTCTACCTTTTTTATGTGGGTCAGAAGCATAATGCTAAATACTTTTGCCCTGGAGAGCTCCGCTCTAATGCTGCTAAATATAAGCCTCTCAAACAGGACGGGAAGGCAAAGCGAGGGCGCTCTTTGAGAGGAGAGACAGCGAGAGTTCAAAATGCAGCAAACAACGCACAATGTGAGGAGGAAGAGGGAGAATGAGGAAAACAAGAAACAAAGGTGCCTGAGAGAAAACAAGACAAAACAAAACCAAAAAAGAAGACATAGAGCAGCTAAGTGATGAAGAGTGAAGGAGAGGAAAGAGGGAACAAGAGAGCCTGTCCGATGCCATTCAGGGCTGCTCGCTGTTCCAAGTTTGTTTGCTGCTGTCTGTTAAACCTTGGGAAGACCCTTCATGAATAATGCAGCTCCCATGTGACAGAAGGATGGGGATTGGGGCGAACCATGGAGGCAGACCATATCATCCAGTCATGCCAGAGTTTATGAAGTGAGAGTGCTTGGTACGCAAAAAACTGCATTGTGCTGTTGTTGCCGTCATATCTTCAAAAACAGATGCTGGAAGTGGTCAATGCCATATTGTGCTTGGACAGTCTGTATGCGGTCCAACCTCAATGTGAAGAGATGAGGAGGGACAATAGTCAGAGTTGAAGAGGAAGACTGGCAGAAGTAAAGCAGAGGCAGATTTAAATAAATGCAGGATGCTTTCAGAGGTCTTTTTCCTGCAGAGAACTGGTCAAACATAGATGACATGAAGTCCTTTGCAATATTGCTAGAGCTACTAGCCTGCAGAAAGTAGTTTTCATATTCATGACATTAACAACAAACCCCAAGATTTTGGTGTGAGTGACGCTGATGTGGACCAAATTTCAACAATCATGCTGGTAGAAATCCACTGAAGAAGAGGCGGTGATACCAGCTTCTCCACTAACAGCAGCTTCAATAGACCAGAAGGCAAAACGGAACAAAAAGATGTTGAAGATGTTGATGTGCATGCGTTGCTATTTCAGTACCATCACTGTTTCTTTTGCTCTTTGTACTCTCCTATGTAACTCACATTTCAGTATAACTCATTCTGGGAGTTGCTGAAAGGCATTTTTGGGGGGGAAAAAGCGTGGTTATATATAAACTATTGACACATACAGTTGAGGCCTAAATAACAGGCCTAAATAACAGTTGAGGCCTAAATAACAGGTCACATTAATGGATTCAGCTAATTTCATTTGTGCATCCTCATGAAATAGACTGGAAGCTTGGTGACGTAGTGACTAGTTGTGGGTCTTGCAGTGAATACCGTCGGTTGTGTTTAGTTTCATTTGTGGCAAAATGGATACAAAGAGGAAACCCCTATTGCTTCTCATTCTGCATAGCAGGGTTATATAAATCCACCTTTATTTCAGTTCAAATATAGCTGTTACAAATGTATTGTCACTGAGCCCTAAGAGAAACCAAAGGTGGATTTTGCTATAGAGACATACCTCCTCTCTAATCACAAGGCTACCCTTCCAGCTGTGGTAACAAGCAGCAATGTCACAAAATCCAATCTTCTTGATTAGATCTCAGAAATAAGAAATGTCAAAACTACCTGTAGCCAGCAACACTTTTTTTCTCTCTCTGTCATAAACACTTGGATGTGGAAATTGGTTTCCTTCTCTACTCACATAAGCAAGGATACTTACGTGTTTGAGGTTTCAAATGGTGGGAGGCTGTAGGTGAGCCCTGCTACAGCATAGTTCTCCTGTATTAAGATGGCTCCAATCATGCTCCCTGACTGCTCTATTGTTATGCTAATGTGTAGCAAATTATGTTGTTCAGAAAATCTGGTCTTTTCCTGTTCTCATTTTTTGCCTTTCTCTATTCTATATTTACCTTCTATTGTTATTGTAATCAGAGTTGTCATCTTTGACAAGCAACCCAAAAGAAATCTGCTCACACACACACACACCAACGCACATAGACGTACGAAGCTTCAAAGCTGAAGTAAGCGTCTTTATCAATTGTGAAACAGGAGAACTCATGCAGTTCATTCATGCAATCTTCCTTTTCTTCGGACGTTTTCAAGTTGATTGCAATTGTCATCGGTCTTGTATTTCATCACATATTCTGGGGGAGTGTACACACACACACACACAATCACATACTCCTTCTGCACACTCAATCAGTCCAATGCCCATATGCTAAGTGTCCAGAAGTTTGCATACTGTTAAGCCTCGGGACAATCTTTCATGAATAATGGAGTCACATATGACAGACAGAAGAGAATTGGGAAGAGCCATCGAGCAGGGGAAAAGATTTGGATGTCGCTCTGTCCCCCATAATGGATTGTGAGGAGATCAGTTCCCTTCATGATTTCCTTTTCAGGAAGGATGTAGGAGAGAGGACGAAGCCACAAATTTGGCTAAAAGGATTTTGGTGCTGATGTGACGTGTTTTGACCAATATTGACACTGCATTTCAGCACATTACTTGTACTCTGTGGCAGTGTTTACACGTGTATGTATGATGAATCAAAAAACAGACAATATCCTTTGTATTCTAGTGAGACCTACTGTACGTGTTGGCTTGGCGAAGTGCAGCGCATGACATCATGTTTTGCCACCCGTCACAATTAATGGCTATCTTTACTTTATTTGTGAACAGGAGCATAGATATTTCCAGGACCCCTGGAAGAACATTGTCTTTTTTTAATAAAATACACCTATTTGAATTTTAGCAGAATAGCTAGAATTAGCTAGAAGTGTCCTTCTTACACCCTGTAGATCTGTAAGACCGGATATGCTTTTTATTTGGACGTCATACCAAGTGCACGTAACAGTGTTTGCTCATGAAAACAGGGAATTAGGGTTGAAAACCACAAGTACAAGCTCTGTTAAACAGGCAGTTGGCCCAAGGGCATGACTCAGACAGATTGAATTAAAACGAAATTTACTATGTCCGTCATGAGGTCACTCCAAACAGGCAAACAAGACGGAAGGGCTATGCAGGCAAATAGTCAACAGGGAAGCAGAAAACAGGATTGCTGGCCACTAAGGCAAAAGCACAATTTGATACTGCAGGAGAGGTTAATGGGAAATTAGCAAAAATTCTGAAACTAACTAACTATATCAGGTGTTAAGTTGCTCTTGTTCTTTGGTCACTATGAGAGAAGTTTTAATTCTAAAAAAAGTGACTCTCAATGTGATTGCTGGCATCAGTGTATTATTATTAGTTAATTTAATACCCATCCTAACAAAAATGCCATATTTGATGGTATTGTTTGATGTTTTGCTATTGACCATCACCATCCATGTCTATCTCTTCCTCTGTGTGTGTGTGTGTGTGTGTGTTTGTACAACATGTCCAAAAGACAGACAGACAGGAAGTCAGAGACAGAAAGAAAGGCAGACAGAGAGATCAGTGCGTCAGCAGTCGTGCTTATGAGACGGAGCAGTGACAAAAGGGCAGGGATAATAAGGGATAATCATGGCTTTATACTGTCTCTGCCAATCACACTGGGTAGAGGATTGAGAGATGAAGACAGCAGGACATGTAGCCCCATGTCGATACGCCTGACCAGCTATCCGCTCCCACTGTGATAGCCTGTAAGACATGCTCTAACCCATAGATGAGAACCCTAATCCAGCAATACAGTCGCACTCTAACTCTGGTAGATTAGCTGCAAGGTCTCTTCCCACACAGATCCAGGATCCCTCTGTTTCTTCTTCAAGTGAAGGCAGATTGAAAGAAACACAACTTAGAGGAAGAAAAGGAGACTATGAGGAGGTGGAGAGAGAGACAAAGAGTAAGCAGGTTAAGGACAGAGAGCGAGAGACTGGATGAAAAAGAGGAAAATGTAAAGAGACAAGAAAAGAAAATGGGAAAGCGGGGAGAAGAGAGGACGAACGGGGTCATACCTCGAACCGCGGTTAAAACCTTATTGAGTACAAACAGGATTTGAATTGAGAGAGAGGGAGAGAGCGAGCAAGAAGGAGGCAAGAAAGGACAATTTATTTTTGAATCAGGAAAGAACAAAAGGGAAATAAACAGAGGGAAAGAAAGAAAAGGGAGATGTTTCTGGCAGCCTAGTTTCTCCTCCACAAAGACCCGGGAAAGCTGCCCGGCTATGAACGAAACACAGAATAAAAGCAGGGTGAGACAGAGAGAAGGAGATGGATGGAGAGAGTGTGGGTGATGATGAAGCTGAAGCAGCTAAATTGTCATGGTTACCATCGCTGGTGTGTGAGAAGGGTGCATGCGTATGTGTGTGTGTTTAAAGTAGAGCAGTGGGCTTGCAATGTCAACAAATGTCATGTGATATTTGCAGAAGCTGAATGTAGACTTGGTGTAATTCTCATGGAGGTTTTTGTGTTTCTTTTCACAATAACTGCTGAAGAGCTGCTTTCAGTCAATATTACAAATCATTTTTAGAAAGTGTGTAAGTGTAAAGGACTTTCACTGAAACGCACATTATATATCTATAAACACAGATTAGGAATATAACACTGCACCAGCTATGATTCAGTTCATGGTGTAAATGTGTAGCTAAATTTAGTGTTTCCTCACAACATGCCCAAGCTGTTAATGATGAACAAAAAAATCCCAAACACATCTGTAAAAATGCACGTAAATTTCCACATTCCCCTTTAAGGTTAAATTGCTTTTTATATGTTGTGACGTCAAACCGGCATTTAATGCTGCATCACTTGTTCCTGTTCTGATTGCTGTTGGTGTGTATATTATCTAAGACAGAGTGAAAGTGTGGATCTCTGTGTTTTCTATGTATACATCCCTGTATGTGTGGTGAACTTGGAATATGTCTGTGTATGTGATTTGATCTCTTCTTTAAGTGTATTACTTTGCAGAGGAGCTGCAAATTGAAATCTTTATGTTAAAAAAACAAAATCCACCAGTTTACAGTCTGTACAGTCAGAGCTCATCATTAGATTCCTGTTGACTGCTCTATTGTCTCACTATCATTTTTCTGAAGTGCCCTTATCATCACCTTTTCATCCTTTTCTTTCTTCATGTTTTTCTTTTTTTGATCCTCATTGTTATTTTGAGTCAAGCAAGACTGCACACTTCCTCACACACACACACACACACACACACACACACACACACACACACACACACTGTTTGGACTTACGCTCACAAAAGCAAAAGAACATCCTATGATCTGTCTGTCACCATGTCAAAATAGGTAGAAAATCAAAGAAAGCCAATTAAGACCCACTCAACCTCCGGAGTTTCTCCCATCACTCTCCCACAAAAAACGTTCATGTGCTCTTCCCTGTGCCGCCTCTATTCCCACAGACATCCTTTCAACTGATCTATATAGTTGTCAGAGTTGAAAAACCCCAGAGTTGCTACCCTCTTACCCGTCTTACTAACGGCTTTTACAGTACACACACACACACACACACACACACAGATGCTTTCTCAACAAAGGAGGCCATGTGATCTCTGCTCTCTGAAACAAGAGAAGACAGTTTGTGTCAGTCATTCTTCATCTTCCTCTTCATCTGCCTTTTTCTTATTCTCCTTTTTTTCTCATTTTCATTAGCTCCTCATTTTGTGCTACTCTCTCATACACTATTTTCTGTTCTCCAACATCTCTCCATCTTCTCATTCCCTGGCCGCATCCCCTTCTCTCTCTTCAGGCGTTTTCACACAAACGTCTGCCTGTCTCCTCACCATACCACCTCCTCTGACTAGTTGAGATCTCTCTTTATCCCTCTGACTATCCAAGGATGAAACAAATGCTGCCTAAAAAACATAGCAATTGCCTCCAAAACACAGTTAACATCTGCTCAAAACTAATTGGCTGCCGAGTGATTTTCACCATGTTCCAGTTGATTTCCAGTAGAGTATAAAACTTCACCTTCCACAAAGTTTAGAAAATTACATTTTGAAAGTTGAACAGGTCTCACATACCTGCCTCGTGCTCTTAGATGTTAGGAAAACACATTTCTCTGGCTACTTCCATACTATCACAGCACTTTGTCTTGCATATTTTCATTTCATCGAAACTGAAACATCTTGAAACTGGATGTATTTTTTATTTCCTTAACCGAAAAAGCAACATCTGGTTTAAATGAATTGTAAAGTCTTACTCAGACTGAAGTGTCCTCATGTTAAGCAGGATCTGTCAACATTGACTTTTCAGTGTTTTCAAATAGAGCTGGCATCATGACCCATTTTGAGTTTGTAACTACTTTCTTAAAAGCTCTGAGAGACTTGAAGGCTGCTGCCACTGTTTTTAGTTGTTTGCTTATTTAATTCCCCTTTCCAGCAATATGACTGACACAGTATTTCAATTAAAATGAGTTGAGATGAGAAGCACTGGAGGGATAAAAATCACCCCCCACACTGCCAGCCATACTGTTAATGACTTCACGCTGATATCAAAGAAGTATATAGAGAAAACTTTTTTTCAGTCTGTAACAAGTGGCTGCTGTGGTGTTTTTTGGTTACATATTTCATGACCCATAAATGCATGTTGGCTCAAAAATGCCCTTTTAGATCGACCCTCTAAAGAAGGGCAGCCCTGAATGACGTGGTTTGATGACACACAGAGGGATGGCAGCAGACACCTCAACATGGATAGGAGGGTGTATTTTGCTGTGGGTTACATGCTGGCACACTGACAGTCCCCATCTGCACTACTCTAAACCTCAACAAATCCACTGAACCTCAAAAATATTCTCAAATTACCCCACCGTCCTCCCCTCCATTAGAGGAAGACTAATGCAGTGGAAACTCTGTTTTGTTCTGTATTTCAGGATTGCTGAGTGTCAGTCCATTTCATCTTCTTCCTCGCCAGTGTGGCTTGTCTCCCAATCTTCCCATTTTTTGTCCTATCCTCTGATCTGTTAATAATTGTCCTTCCTTTCCCCACACATAACACACAAACTCACATATAGACATAGCATTTATTTATTGTCTTCTTACCTTTTTTAATTAGCTTTCTATTACATAGAGTGCATGTAACCCTTTGTTTGTATGTCAGAACTTTCTTTGCTTTGTGTTTCTCTGCCAGGTGTCATATAGTTAGGTGGTATTGAATTTGTGTAATTTTACTACTTTTTGTTTTGCATGTCTGTAGGTGTGTCCTTGTGCTTGTGCATTTGGTATTGCTTAAAAACAATGATGGCAAAAATACAATGACATCTATAGATTACAGTTGTATTGTAAATGTCAAATGGGATTTACTGTAGTTGCTTTGGCATGTTCCTGCGGTTTGACAGAAGTTCTGCTGAAATTAAGCTGTGAAAAGAAAGCATGCATACAGAGAGCCACATTGCTAATTTAAGCGAGATGACATCTTAATGTCATGTTTGAATTTAAACCAAGTTTTCACTATGATTACTCAATGTGTCAATGTCATAAATTGTCATAGATTGCATTAAAATGTATGTTTTAGGTAGAATTTGCAACACATTAGCTCCTTTTCACAACTCTTTTTTTTTTTTATCACAGTACATTCCGTTACAGCACATAGCATGAATACTATAGTATATGGCTACTATATCAGCCAAAATCAGCGGTGCTAGTGTTGAAGTCTTAAAATATACATAATCAAAACTGTTCATGTATACCTAAAAAAAACAAGAAGTGCATATTGCAAAAGGCCACAACCACAGCCTTGAACCTGCAATTAATGGTCACTTGGGGGCAGTGCAACAAGCTATAAACACAATATTGACATACAGTATTATCACCATATAAACTGTTATGGTGAAAATGTTAATCTAGCAGACACGCAACATCAGGAGCACTTTCCAGTGACACATTTGTGAGATTTCTACTTAAAAGAGAAAGAATAGGAATCATATCTCATGGATGTTATTCTCTGTCTGTTAAACTTTACTAAGATGGTTCAGACAAAATGTAGAGGTGTGCATGAACAATATGAATTTAAGGCATTAGTTTAGAAAAAAAGACTTTTGAGCTTCCAGTCCAGCCTTCATTCTTTCTGTTGACTGTTGCTTTGATATCAAATTAACCACAGAGCTGCCATGAAAACATCTATATTATTATATATCTTCAAGCTTTGCACTAGCATTTAGTAACAGATTGAAGCTTTTGGGTATTCTTTGCATGTATATTGATTTCTGTACAGAGATGTCTGAATTTGAAGCTGCTGGATAGAACCAGATTACTTCAAAGCCTAGTGCTACAATACATTTTATTTCTTTCTATTACAGACCTTTTATTGTGATTAAAGTGGATGCTCAGTGAAGCAGCAGGAAGCTACCTTTCAGTGAGGTCAGTATGAAAAGGGATTAGTATTGACACTAGATACTTTTGAATATATGGCTGTGGGAGAAATGTAGCATATAACAACTCAGTGGGAGCCAATCACTATCAAATGTCTACGTGAAGTAATTGAACGGATGACAAAGGAGTTGGACATGGCAACCGCTTCCCTAATGGGGATGGAACTTCCTTCACCATCACAGTGAGAAGCAGGGAGAGAACATGGCAGAGAAGGAGTAACGAGACCATTCAGTCTCCAATGTTATTATATAAAGCTGTTGCTTTATACAATACAACACAAGCTCTAAAGCAATGAACAGCACTGCTGTCACAGTGAAATTAATAATAATAATAATAATAATAATAATAATAATAACCAGAAACCAGAAATAATAACCAGAAATGAATAATTCATTCAAATGTAAACACTCAAATGCATGTTTCAGCAAGTCAGCACCAACACCAGGAGCTTTTTATATTATTAACAAACGTGTGCAGATATGCACATTACTAACGTCTCTCCCTCTCTGTTCCTGCATGCCCTTCAGTGTCTCTGAATGTGATTCCTTTAGTTTGATGTTGCCTTCAAGGAATCATCAAGGAACTTGAGCTCCATGCTGTTGAATCCAAATATATTGTGAAAAGTATGAAAGTCATCTCATCTAGAAAAGATGTTATTGTCACTGTGCAACCTGACAATCTAGTCAAAAGCATACTAAAGAGACGGGGCAATTGGGTCCTTGACCCCACACCTTTCCAAAGAGTTAATGTTGTCAGATCCCTAGTCTGCAATGAGTGTTATTGTTTCTACCTCTGTATGTTGCTAAAAGAAAACAGCGTGTTGACTTACCATATAGACAAGAGGATGAAGCTGTTTAGTTGAACTTAAAAAAGTCTTCAGTGCCATAAAGACAAATTGATTTCACAGCAGATTCAGATATTACTATTTATTCCCTTTATTATGTTTTCAACATCACTACATTTGTGTTTTGGTCATTGTGTATGTATGTGCATGTGCTGCAGCCATTAGTACGTGTGTGTTTAGTAGGTCTGTGGCTGCAGCAGCCGTGTTGGTTACACATCCTGCTGCCCTGCAGAGTTGGTTGTGGTAACTCTAAAACTCTTTTTTTGTATGCATCTTCCTGTTGTAATGCAAACCACTTAAAGTGGCAAACTCCCTGAGGTTGCTGTAAAAAAAGAAACTTTACCACGCTGCATTGACAGTTGTTGAAGCCAATTTGGCAAGTTTAGAATGAGCCTTTGATAGTTTTAATTATGTTGCAATCAACCTCTTTTCTTTAATCCTTAATCTCAGTTTCACGGTGATTAATTGCCAACAACACCATTTACAAGTCCCTTATGCCTTCTGCCCCTTTGGCTGCTGGCTGACTATCATCCGTGGCTGCGGTCTCCTCCACTCCTCCTTTTCTCCCCCTCACTCACTTCACAAGAACATCTCCCAGAAATACATTAGGACAGTAACAGTTTATTCAGCACACTGATGCCAGAGTTTCAACATGAGCCAAGATGAGTCTACATAGTATTCTGGTGTAGAAACACTGCAATACTTTCGTCATGGTGTTTGGATTTTTTCGTGGTCTTATTCCCCAAGTATAATAGCCTCACTGCATATGTTCTGGCACAGCCCACAGATGCTCTGATTCAATTTTATACCACACCTAAATCCAGTTAAAAGAACTGAGGGATCATTTCCTGCTGCCCTCTCTGAAAATCCAAGACCCACGCGTTTCAAAACCTTCCTTTGTAGTGTTGCTTTCTCAATGAAACGGAGTGTGACCATACTTCTATTAGCGCTGACAAAGCCATCAAAGGGCACTTTAGGTATGAGTAGCCTACTGAAATTTACATATACTTGCTGGGACAATTAGGACCATTATTTCACAGTAACTGCTGTACAGTATATATAAGGCCATCACATACTAAGTAAGCATCTCTGTTTCTGTACCAGGAAGCTTGCACGGTGGGACTGATAGGTGTCACCTCACTCTCACTGCAGGAGACGTTGAAGGAGAGGATGAATGAACTCAAATCTGTCTCTGAAACCAACATGGCAGGGTGAAATCTGTGATGCGTACGCTTTAATGGTGGAATGCCCGTTGAAGTTGGAAAAAAACATAAGACTGACCCAAGAAAAGGTTGAAAAAAGTGATGTTGACTGAGCATGTGTGCAGGACCAGGCTGTGGCTTTCAGGTTCCAAACAATAAGATGGGTCATCTACTGTATGCACTATTGTATTGCATTTGGGGGCTGTAGAATGACTGCCAGCTGCTCCAGTCTTGTCATTACATTATTGTATTAAAGGTGTAAGAGATTTTTGTTTATCATCAATGCCAAAGTATTATTCCAGACCCTAACAATCAAACATAATGAACACTGCTTTTATCATGTAGCATAACCTGATTGCCATTCATGTAATTATTTTAAGGCTTTCAGTTGCACCATTGGTGGGAGTATGGAGCCATTTTCATCATGGGCTGTGCATGATTTTGGAGCAGCCTGGAGGTAAAAATGTGCTACATATAATCCAGCTGCCTGATCTTTGGCACCCACCAGTTCTGCCAAAGTGCCTGCAGCGAGGTACCGAATCCAGGGATAATGATTTATGGCTGACCCTACACACAAACCTCCCTGCAGAAATTAATAAAGCGTAGTCAAACTTGTGTGTGCTTGGTGGGGAGAATATTCTAGCAGGCCAGAGATAAGATGATTAATATCTTACATGACATTTTCTGAAGAACGGAAACACTTTTTTTTTTGTACAAATTTTTCTCTATAGGTTATCTTTCTTTGGAGGGTTTGCTGAGCTTTAGCAGTGTTACCCTGTTTCATTTTTATTCTGTTACACACAACCTCACCTCAAAGCTGTCCAGTAATAGTTGATCTTTTAGGAGACTTGCTCAACAACGTCTTGACAGTTGTTTAAACGTGCTAAAATGTTACCTATTGTCTCTCTTTCTTTACTTATAAAGCACACTACCATGCTGTATCCTCCTAACAGAATCAAATTTGGCTTGTTCATACAGTCGCCACAATGGAAAGGTTGCAACAACACTATGGCCTGCATTAGGCTGCTCTCTCTGCAGTTTGTGCAGGTTGGCCTGTTGAAAACTTTGCACAGTCTTCGTTATCGTTCAGCAATGCACCATCCCCTTCAAATGGTGAACAATGTCATGAGATTGGTTGCTTCTTTCACATTTGTCCTGGGCTGCAGTTTTTCCACCATGTCCTCGCAACTTGCTAGTCCTCCATCATGGATGCATGGATGTCAAGTATACTAGAACAATTTTTGGAGTCTGACAGACTTTGCAAACCCAACAAACTCAGTTTAGTTTGGAGTATGCCATCAATACTTGCTGACAGTAACTTAGCAGGTGAGGTTTTCACTGTGAATGCATACGAAAGAACCAAAAAATCAGTGTGGAAGACTGTTTGGTTCTTTCGCATGGAGTTAATGATCCAATGCACTTGTTTATAAGATTTTCTGGAGTGTAAGAACTTTGTAGTAGGTGTTACTGTGACTTTAATGAAGAAGCTTGAAGGTGAGCAGGGCACTGCAGAAACAACCACACGGCCATCATATCTTGAAATAACATCTTAAGAAACTCAGAACCCTCTTTCCCCAACACACATGGCCTCAGGGCTGCATAGCTTTGCAGCTCTCAGGTCACATTATACTCCAAATGCACAATTTATGTTGACACACAGGCCCCACAACTCTCTCCATTGGCGGTTCTTGTCCATAACATCAGCGCTAGTGTAAACCTCATTCTTCGTCTGCCACACTGAGTGCAGTGAGCTTTGGTGCATTAGCATCATCCTATGCTCCTGGCTCTGGGCAATGCATATTGTATGAGCATGTAACCTACATCTATCCATGCTTCTGTCAGCAGGGGTCCCCTGATCAGACAGGTTCAGTTTGCAGGGTGTAATAGCATCCAGGAATGTGTTACATGGTGTTAAGTCAATCTTTTCTCCTGTCAAAAGAGATCAATGTCCTGCTGATTTGACTTGGTTTTTAAATTCTTTAAACTGCCTCTCACATGGCTGCCAGAGGCTCGAGGTGTGTACTCTATAAATGGGTGTTCAAAATTTGTTAAGGCTATAATAGTAAAAATATAATGGAGGTTTTATTGAGGTGTGATCAGGGTGTAAAACATTAGCTCATACATTTCAAATGTTTTATGAAAATAGTACAAGACGTGTTTGATTTACGTTATCTGGCAAACCCACTCCTCACTTTTGAGGTTATTAACCTGCATGACATTATTAACCAAAGTATAGTCATGGTTTGATGGAGCTGTAGTAAATCAGTACAGAAAAAAGCAGAAAGAGAGAGATAGAAGGTCTATGAGACATTGAGGTTGACAAACTCCCACTGATGAGTGAATGGGAGGTGTTAATGTTGGGATTTACTAAAGCAGCATAAAATCAGCCAAATGGTGAGGGAAATATAAAGCAGGCTGGCCAAGGAAAAATGTAATCGTTGCAAGGCTGAGGGAGGAACACTCATGAATAATTTTGTCACGCACCATATTTAACTGACAGAATATTCAGTGAAGCTGATCAATCCTTAACCACACAGTTTTAGCTTTCTGTTTGACAAAAATGTTTGTGGTTTCTCTCTGTCTCTCATTCTGTCCCAGATTCTGATCGGGGAAGTGACCAGTTTCTTTGTGAAGACAGAGGGAGCTCAGGAGAAGACCATAGTGACCGCTGACTGCTGTTATTTCAACCCTCTCCTCCGTAGGATCGTACGTTTTCTGGGTCAGTTATAGTCCTAAAGATCAGAGGTTCCTTAGCTTTGACTAAATAGAGCCTCTGCACTCTGGGACCAAGGCTCATTAAGACTTACACCAGTACTCCTCTGTCATAAGGCCAAAAAGATCCCTTATACTTAGTTTAGGTCTCTTGTGGACTCATTTCGCTTGCCCGTCTCTTTATGTCCTGTTCTGTTGACGTTCTGTGATCTTTTTCATCATCTCTGTAGCCTGTATTTATCTAAGTTATGAATCTTTTAAAAAGTGATGGTTGGCAGATATGAAGCATAAAAGCAAAGGCTATGTCCATCTGGCCTCTCACTCCCACACAGATAGCGGTCAGCGTAACTATTTAATTCCCATTTAAGTGCTTGTTTCTGACTCTTACCAGTCTCATTGATTGACTTATTTTGAGTTTACGTATGCACCCCCCCCTCCCCTCTCACTTTGTCCTTTTTCACACAGGTGTCTACTCCTTTGGCCTCTTCACCACCACCATCTTTGCCAATGCAGGTCAAGTGGTGACAGGAAATCAGACGCCTCATTTCCTGTCTGCCTGCAAGCCCAACTACACAGCTCTGGGCTGCCAGTCTCCGCTGCAGTATATCACCGAGCGCCGAGCCTGCACAGGAAACCCATACCTGGTGGCATCTGCCCGCAAATCCTTCCCCTCCAAAGACGCAGCGCTCAGCTTTTATTCAGCCATCTACACAGTGGTAGGGAACTTTATGGGGGCAATGGGTGAAAGACACACTAGGGTAATTGTGGGATATGATGATGTTATGTGTGTGTTGATGTTTGACTGTTGTGTTGGTGAAGCAAAAACTGGAACGTGGACCACTCATCCTACTTTTGCTTTGATAAAATTTTAGTAAAGCAAAAATAAAGTAACTACTTAATGAATGTTATTCATCAAGTTCATATCATTATTTGATCACTATACATTTCTCAAATTGAATAATAAGTAAACATTTTTAAATCATTCCAGAGAACTCCACATACTGAAATACACATCTGCTTTAATTAAGTATGAGCACACTGTCTTTTAAAACTAAATTCATTTCTGTGATAGTCATCACCTGATCTTAACATAAAATTACTGTTGGGTAGTGTAGGCAGCAGGGAATGGACCGAAATGCAGACGAACAGGGAGTCTCATGCAGTTCAATGATTTAATTTCACCAAATGAACTTACATGCAGATACGGGTAGGCAAGCAGGTATACAGGCCACTGGAAACAGGCAGGTCCAGGTTACAGAAGTGCAAGGGAACATAGAAAGGACAAGAACATGAAAACTAAACACACAGCAAGCAGTATGAATCAACAAGAGAACAAACGAAGGGGATCGGTATAAGTAGGGAGTGACTGATGAGGGAATTAAGTGCAGGTGGGGAGATAGGCAGGGAAGCTCAGGTGAGGGGAATGAGGTGATTGAAAAGCAAATGGGAGTGGCAGGTTCTTGAATGAGAGGAGAAACTCTGAGGGCATCTTGTGGACAAATTTGGCTTGAGGGGAGGGACAAGGAGACAGACTGTGACAATTACCTCCTTTCCTAGGGTAAAACATGTGTGCATGTATGGGCCTCTAAAATAATAAAGTGTTACATTAGTAGAAACATTTAGTTATGATTTAAATACTGCTGAAAAACCCTTTAATGGAGCGTTTGTTCTCTTTTTACTTACAGTGCCATGTTCCTGTCATTTTATAGAATCATTAAACCAGTCATGGCAGTGTTTTCATGGTGCTTTCTTTTTGTACCTCATCAAACCCATCAGCTGCTCTAAAATCACTGCAGAGTGCGGCCTCTTGTGGCTTATTCAAGCTGTTCAACCTATTAAGCTATTCAAGCTGTAGCACTGTTTGAATTATCTCAGCTGGCTGACTGAAGACCTGCGGATTCAACACCTGGTACAGCTTCACACTGTGAACAAATAACATGATATTTTTTATTTCAAATATATTTCTGTCATCCAGATGTACGTGACCCTGGTGTTCCGGACCAAAGGGACCCGTCTGACCAAGCCCACCCTGTGCCTGGTGCTGCTGTCTCTGGCCGTGCTAGTGGGGGTGATGAGGGTGACTGAACACAGAAACCACTGGAACGATGTCCTGGCTGGGTTTGTCACTGGAGGGGCCATCGCTGCCTTCCTGGTGAGAAGGAGAGGAGGGAGGGAGAGGATATATGGGTGGGGAAAGCAGGGTGGCAGAAGAGATGGATGGAATTTCAGGGATCAATAAAGGATGGACGAGAAGGAGATAATGGCAGATGGATGGAAAACGGGTAGAAAGACAGGAGGAAAAGACTAAAAAGAGGAAATGATACTGCCTTATAAAGGCAGAGAGCAGTAACTATAGAAGACAAAAAATGGTTGAAAGGCTGGCTTACAAACAGCGTAACTGATAGTAAGGTTGTAATTGTACACCATTTTAGGCTGATTATTTTACCCCAAATCAATGCCATAGGATAAGCTACATAATACCTAAAATACTGCACCATTTTATCATCTCCATGGAAAGTGAGGGGGGAAAAACTGTATGTACAAACAAAATGTATTATTTCACCTTTCTTGTCCATTTTAACTAGTTTGTTTAAGAAACTAAACTTTATTTTGAGTATTTACACTTCATAGGGATTAAGTAGCAGTAGCTGTTTTGCTAGGTGTCTGTCTACTGTTTTTATAATGAAGTCAATATAATACATACATTTACAATGTAATACATTTAAATATGTGATGTAAAGGTAGCTTAACCACACCGAATCGCATACATTTCACTAGAGTCAAAAGATGTCACTTACAGCTTCTCTGTAAGTTAGGTACATTTAGCTAGGTGTGTTTTTCTCTCCATTGTGGAATTACTAACTGATGATGTTGGTTAATTAAAATGGATATTTTTTCAACAGCTGGGGAAATAATCTAGTCATGGCTATCTCACCAGCTAGCTTTAATTTGATATAGCCTAGCTTTCTTTGCTTTAGCTCTGCGACAGAGAGTGCAGAAAATATAACAGCGGCTTCCAGAGCTCAGAGATTTCTAAACCAAGGTGCACTTACTGCAGTTTGGTTTTTAGCTCCTTTTTGTAGTTACTGCTAATTGTACATACTGTTTTCATGGAAATTATACCTTTCTTTGACCAAATATGTGGCTAGTTACAGTGTTTTGCCTTTGTAGCCTACGGGAGGATAGTATGATGAAGGGAGAAGGGAGGGATTATATCAGGGAAGAATGCAATGAACACCTGTGAATGGACTGATCTGAATCTTTACTCTGGCATATTCAGATAATGTCATTTGGTGTTGGTCGGACCTCTTGGCCTAAATCAATATTGTGGTAAAACTTCTAGGGACAGTGTTCAAATTAAAGATCAAGGTGCGCATTGTTGTTCATCCCTAAGACTATAGCTTTCTTTCCATGCCTCCTCCCATATTTCATTCTTTCTCTCCCTGCCATTATCTCTGTCTTTCCCTCTCATACTGTAAGTGTCCTCTTCAGTGTCTGTTCCCATGGACACCTGGAGCATTTCGCACACCAGAGAGTCATCCATCTTTGTACTGCATTGGAGCAAATCTCTCCCCTCCTTTTATCTTTTACCACTTTTCTCTGCTCTCCATCAGGTGTCATGTGTGATCAACAATTTCCAGCAAACCCAGATTGCAGTGCCGACTCCTCCACCTCCACAGCGTCCAGAGCCCACCATGGGGCTGCCTCTCCTCAGCCTGCCCCGTGTGGAGAGTCCACTCGAAAAGTTAAGTGGCTTCCAGGTAAGGGATGGGGAAAATCATTCTGGAAGAACATAAATAAAATAGTTTATAAATAGACTGCAGAAGTGTCCATGATGTATTTGTTGTTGACTGGAAGGTGTCTTTTGGTGAGGCAAATACTTATTGGCTATGCTAGCGGCATGGCTCTAGGAATGGCAATGGCAATGTCGATCAGTTGGTCCACCACTTTGGTCCAAAATTAAATATCTCAACAACTATTGGACATTCATGGTCCACAGAGGATGAATCTTAATCATTTGACTTTTCCTCTAGTGCCACCATGAGGTTGACATTTGTGGTCATGAGTGAAATATATCAACAACTTTTGGGTGGATTGCCATAAAGTTTTTTTACAGACATTCATGTTCCCTTCAGAATAAATTGTGTTCACTTTGGTGATCCTAAACCTTTTAGTCTATAGTGCCATCATCAGGTCAAAATTTCAATTTGTCCAATACTTAGGTTTATGACCTAATACCTGTAAAACTAATGACATTCCCATCAGCGTCAACTGCACTTTGTGTTTACTGATTATTAGCAAATGTTAGTATGCTCACATGCTAAACTAAGATGGTGAACATGTTAAACATACCTGCTTAACATCAGCATGCTGATGTTAGCATTTAGCTAAAAGCACCACTGTGCCTAAGTACAGCCTCACAGAGCCGCTAGCATGGCTGTAAACTCTAAGTCTTGTTGTATGGGGATATTTTTTACTCTTTTGTCCTCACTGATAACCTTGGTTGTTTCTTTGTATCTGGATGTTTCCCAGATGCTTCTTTCTGTCTAATATCTCTATTGGGTACAGCCTATCTCTTGTCTAGACATCATCATTTTGCATTCTTCTCTCTCTCTGTGTCAGTCAAGTAAAGTTTATCTGCTCTTTTCCCTCAGGTTTTAACTTCCCAAATGTTTTGAAATGTTTTATACTTTACTTTTCTCGCTCTCTACCTCTCCTAATCTTCTTTCTGTCCTTTTCCCTCCTGTTAGGCTCCAGGGCTACCGTATTCTGAGATCACATGACCATCAGCCAATCCTGTCCCCCGCCCCTCCCGATGTGCTCCTCCCCTCACGGCGTTGCCTCACCAGCGCAGTCTAGACCTGCCCACTGAGTGCCCCCCGCCCTGCCCTGCCCACCCCGAAGGACGACATCCTCTCCGACGAGTCAAATCCACGCAGGTCTGAAGGTCCACCAATCACAGGAGGCAGAACAGCAACATGTGCACATGGCTGAAACCTGTCATCCGCTAAGGACCATTAAGAGATGGATTCATGTCCTTCTGTTCTGTCCTTTTTGTCCTCCAAGATGGCCTCCTTTTTCTTTCAGGTGTAAAAGACCCAATGAAAGATTTGCCAAAGCCAGAGCTGTTGAAGCAATACTGTGTCCTATTTCCTTGTCCTGTTTTCCACAAAGACTCAACAGTGACTCTAAAGACTGTTGGCTGGTGATGACTTGATAAAACACTTTATCAAATCAAAAAACTCAGCAGAGCTGAAGGTTTTTTAATGATCGAAGGAAATCCCAATCACTGGTGGATCGTCCTCAAAAGACCATTTTGTAACGCTCAGGACAATACAATGGGAAAAAAGACGAGATTAAAAACAAAGACCCTTATGTAATCAAAATGCAGGTACTGTTGAGTATTATGGTACAGATTTTTTTTCTGTCCTCAAAACTAACTGAAGAGACACTCAACAAGGAAAGTACTTTTGTAAATTATAGCACAGATGAACCAATTTAGTGTTCAGCAAACTGTGTTGTATCTTATTTGTTTTGGGGGGTTATGGGTTTGATCTCTTGCTGTATATTGTGTGAAGTGACAGCAGAGAGATTTATACACACTAGAGCTGTGCTTGTGATACCACATTTGTTTCGGGGCATCAGTTAATTCATCCCTGAAGTGAACTGAACTAGATTTCCATCAACTTTCCAAATATCTACTTACTATTCAGGTGTGTGTTTATAAATGTCTGTAGGTTCTACGTCCATGCTGTGGAATATTTGGAAAGTTTTATCATTTGACTTACTTGTATATTCCCATGTGGATTTCTTTGTACATGTTAGTTTGCATAAAAGTCTCACTTTCTCCTTCTCTTTCCCCCTTCAACATGTTCATGCTTCGTCTTTCTTTCTTTAAATTACACGTATCTAAATGTTACTGTATTTGCTCCCTTTGCTTTCCAAAATGAATGTTTTATAAGAGTAGTGTGGCATCCGTTGTTGATGCTACTGTTTACCCATCTGTCATATTCAGTTATTTCCAGATTTTCCTGCTTCAGTCCACCATCCTTCCCTCACACTGACTTTAGAAAACCAATGGCACAGACCAGTGTGTAACACAGAGGTAATACCTCTGAGTTTTGTATAGTTTTGTACAGTATATAGGTTTCTTTACACAGTATATACTACATTATCATTACGTTTGAATTGTGTGAACAAGGTGAACCTACCTGAAGTTGTCTTGTAGGAACATGAGTAGTAGCCTGATCTAAAGCAGGAATGTAGCGCAGTGGAGAAGTGTGTGAAATCTAACGGCATACAGCCAGTGTGTTTGGCTTACAACTTGCTTTGGTTTTGGTTCAAAAGGACACTGCAGGCAGGTTATACTAGGAGAGTACGCAATGGGTTATATAAAGAAGACATTGCTATGGTTTTATTAAGCGTGTGTGTACGCGTGTGTGCTTATTGGGATTTGTGTGTATGTTTATAATGAACACATTGTATGGCAGCATAACTGTTAATTTGGCAATCTGTTTTCTTAAGTTAAACTGTCAAAAGTAGCTGCTATAATTACACACTTGTGCTTGTGTGTAACTGCAGGCCTTCAAAAGGACCCCTGCCAAGGCGTCCTAACAATGCCTGTTATAGCAGAAGGTGCTCATTATAGCTCTGAGATTACCTACAGTAAAACTTTTCAGTCTGATTTTTTGTAAACAACTGAAGAGGTAGAGAACACCATAACTGTCCAAATTATGTTATTTTCATGTTAAAATGTCTGTTTTGTATTTATTTACCAAAATAAATTGCAATTACCACACATTGCTGCCTGAATTACATTTTTCACTTGTTGTAGTTCCTCCCGCACTTCTGTAAGGATATACCTTTGCTGGTATACCAGCTCCATTTGTTTTATGCTGTTACTTCAAATCATCGACATACAGAAGCCATGAACAGTGTATGTGAAAGTATAAAGAGACTTGTGTGATATTTACCTGCATTAAATTAATCTTGACAGTCAGACTAAGAGCAAAAGGCCTTTTTCCTCAGCAGACATTTTGACTTTTCATAGTAGGAAAGTGTCTCAGTAAGTCATGACAGTGCGACAGTGAGCCAGCATGCACAATACCAGGACCCTGAAACTGAAGCAGCTAAATGGAATTCAGCCATCATTTATTATTTACAGCTGCACTTTTCCTACTGTGACATGTCAAAAACTCTTCCATAAAAAAGACCTGCCTGTGCTGGAAAACCCATACAGGCTAAAGATCTGTGTTGGGGCTTTGAAGCGCTACAACACTGGAGTTGCCCACAGCAAGGCCAGGGCTTCCTCCTCAGTAGTGCTGTAGTTCTGTTGGGCCTGTGAGAACTTCTTGGAAAAGTAGCAAACAGGGTGGTCAATGCCTGCTGAGTCTTCCTGGATCGAAACAGCTCCAGCACCTGTACCACTAGCAGACCTCAAGCTTGAATGGAACAGCAAAGTTGGGGGTAGCAAGAACTGGCGAGTTGCACAGGACAGCTTTCACAGCTTGGAAGGCCTGCTCACATGTGGAGTCCCACACTAACTCCCTAGCAGGATTGACAAGGTCAGTCAGGGGAGAAACAATGGTAGCAAAGTTTAGTTACGACAAAATGCCCTATAGTAACCTGTCAGTCCTAGGAAATGCCGCAGCTGCCGTTTGGTGGTGGGAGCTGGGTACTCAGCAACAGCACTGATCTTGGCTGCAAGGGGCCGAACCTGCCCCTGACCTACTTCCTTGCCAAGAGAAGTGATGGTAGCTTTTACAAACTCACACTTGCTCAGGTTCAGGATCAGTGAGGCATTTTCAAAGCGCTGACAAACAGGAGAGTGTTCATGTGGCTCTCCCAGTCAGGTTAATACACTACAACATCATCTAAGTAGGCCTCACAGTTAGCTACACCAGTCAAACCTGTCCACATGAGTCGCTGCAAGGTGGCAGGGGTGTTACACATGCCAAATGTCATCACAGTGTACTGGAGGAAATTGTCAGGGGTGACAAAGGCAGAGATGTCAGAAGCTCTCCGTCAACGGAACTTGCCAGTAACCTTTAAATAAATCTAGCTTGGTCACATAACAAGCTGCTCCTACTCCATCAATGCAGTCCTCAACACGTGGAAGAGGAAAAGAGTCAGGCTTGGTTACGCTGTTAACTTTCCAATTGTCTGTGCAGAAGCTAGGAGTCAAGTCAACTTTTGGAACCAGTAACAGGGTGAACTCCAAGAACTGGTGCTGGGAACTGCAAGCCCATTGGTTAGCAAGTACTCAGCCTCTTTCTGCATTAATCCACGCTTGATAGGGTTCACACAATAAGGATGCTGCTTGATAGGGGCACTATCACCTACATCAGTGTCATGCCGCAGTACATTTGTGCGAGTGGGTACATCTGAAAACAAAGCAAGATGACAGTGATCAGCTGAAGAACACCCTTTTGAGAGTCAGGAAGATAAGACACGCGAGTCTCTAGATTTTCCAACACTTGTGAGTTCTGTAGCCGAGCACCCAGAGCAGGCATATTTTCCTTCGTCAAGTCGTCAACAGGGCAAGTGCTGGTGGAGTACACAACCAATTAAAGCCACAGGTTTAGGTTTCGTCTTCATACTTAAAACAGGACAATCGGCTATAATGTAGCCTGGCGTCTTGCAGTTGAAACAAGTCCTCTCTGGGCTTCCATTGCAAAAACTGGAGACCTTGCTACCAGAACGCTGAGGGAGTGTATGGGTTTTAGTCTCAGACTGGAACTGGTTACCAAATGTAACTTTATGGGCTAAAACATACTCATCAGCTAAACAGCTGCGTCCTCTACAGTTTTTGCTCTCTGCTCACTTAAATAAGTGGAAACCACATCCGGAACACAATTTTTTTGCTCTTCTAGAAGAATAAAGTTGTCACATCTGCTCTTTTGTCTCCACTTTTTGTGAGGTGCACCAACGATCAAACAAAATCTCTTTCTCTCGGGCAAATTCCACATTGGAGTAGCTACAAAAACACTGTCTATAAGTTTCTGGCACTAGTTCATAGGCATGCAATATAGCAACTTTAACAGTGTCATAGTCTGTGCTTTTATCCAAAGTTAGTGAAGAATACACCTCCTGAGCTTTACCAGCAAGAACACACTGCAGCAGTTCTGCTTCAGCCACTCCAAAGTGGTTGCCACCCGCTCAAAGTGAGAATAAAACTTGTCAACATCTTTCTCATTGAAAGGCGTGAACATTTTTACCCACATTCAATTTAGATACCTACAGCAGGACAGAGGGCACGAATGTTGAACAAAATGGCCTGCTTATATTGACTCAGCCCACTAATCAGCACAGGTGCCTGCCAATCAGATGACCAACCCAGAAACACCAATCAATAGAAAACACAGGATGTAACACACAATTTCATAAATATAGTACATACTAATTCTATGTACTGTACAGTCAAGCAGATTTAGTGTGTATAATGACATTTTAAATATAGTTAATTTTGTCACTTTTCAAACATAAACACACTTGAATCAGGAATTGGGACACACTAATACAGTACTGCCCCTTAGTGGCCATTACCCTGCTTCTTTAAATGTAAAACATAGTATGTATAATTATTAGTATGTATATTTAGTTCTCACTCAGTTGATTATCAAGGGAGCACATTTGCGGTAAACTGAGTGATGGAAAGCTCTGTAAAAATGTACTATTGCAACTTTCATCATGACAGGAGATTGTGGATTTACTTCATGAAAACCTGCAGGGGATGTGGGACCAGCTCGGTTCCAAAAGCTGTAGTCGGGTGCTGTGGGCACAGGGTGGCAGTGTTTACCATGCTAACCCGAAGACAGGGGAAACCGAGAGAGAGGCTTTTAGTGTTTTAATGTTTATGAAATCAAATGGCACATTAGGAATGTAAAAATATGCTAAAACAGAAAAGAGCATTTTAAAATGTTTTTCGCTTGAGACCTCAGCTGGCCCACATTAGTCATCAAGCTAATAAATGTAATGTAATGGCACAATTACTTCGAAATGTAGACACAGGCAATTTCTTTCTCTCTCTTTCTCCCTCAATTGCCCAAATCTCTCCCCGCCCCTTCTTTGTGTTCCTTTGAGTTTGTGTTTGTCAGTCTTGTTAACGACAAGGCACACACACACACACACACACACACACACACACAAACAGAGAACTCTCTGCACTCTCTTGACAACATTATCTTTTCCGGAAATTGCTTCTCAAGCACAGCCGGAGCCCCATTAGAAAAGAAGAGCTCTACGCTGTAACCTTTTTAAAAAGCCATTAGTGATGCACCTGCTTCTCTCCCTCTCTCTCTGTGTTCCTATTTGTCTCTCTTGTTAACACTGACATACACACACACACACACACACACACAGTTTCTCCATCCTGATTGCCAGCTTCCCCGTTCCCAATCCTACAAACTGACTACTGAGCAGCACAATCATCCTTCCATTCCAATTAGAGTATGAATTGCTGACATTTTAAAGTTCTGCCTCAGAGTGCAAAACCACTCAATTTAATAATTTACGTGTGTTATTCTAATGGCGTGTGACTGTTGAATCAGTGTTTTGGACGTGAGTAATTCTCTCTCAAAGCCACACACTGGGAAAACAAGATATTTTAGAAAATGTCATGTCACTGCAGTGATCAGGCGGGGGTTTACTCCATCAGCGATGAATGAGAAACTCATTTTGGTGATTCATGCAATGTTTGCCTATTCCTAAATATGAGAATTTGTACAAATGAGCTTTTAATTATAAATGTTGCTCCCACTTATCGTGATTTAATGTTTTGGTTATAGTTATTTGATACCTTAAACATTCAAAGCCATCAGTCTGAAACAGAAGTGATTTGTATTTGCTTTGGTCGCCACCACATTAACATCAGTTACTTTAAGTGCTGCCAAACCTAAATGAATAGGAGTGACATGATATACTGTAGGCTAATGTGCATGGCATAAACATGTATGCCAGAACATACTTATCTTTTCAGAAAAAAAAAAAATCTGTGATAGAACAAATTAAAAGGGAACTCCACAGATTTAAAAATTCAAAGTCTGTTCACAAGTCTTGGGGAGATCTACTGCATATGTGAAAAAAAGTCACTTGAGTCAGCGTCAGTTGTGTCTGAAGACTACAAGCTTGAAAATGAAAACAAATCTGGGGGTGTGGAGTTAGAAAGAAGTGAGCTTACCGGACCTCTGTAGCCCGCACCTATACTTGAGGCTAGTGGCTCGAGGCTACATTAACTGCTGCTAGCATAACACACCAGAATCTCTGACCCAACTGTCTGCAGTCTGTTGCATTGTGGGTAATATAGGCGCCAGGTTTTGACAAGGAAGAAAAATGTTAGAAGAATGGAATAAAATGAACGATATCTCTGGTTCTGTTGCATCGATTTTGATCCTTTTTTAAAATTGTGTATTGTGAGTCCGACAATGTTATAAGAGTGCAATGTTAACTTGTTGGAGTAAGCATTACACTTCACAATCTCACCCCTTAACCAAACTGTTCTGAGACATTTCATTTATATATTAGAGGTTGATATATGAGTGATTGTGTGTATGCGTGTGTGTGTACCTGTGATTTCCTGTGATGAGCTAAACTTTGCTCCCTGACTCAGTGTCTGTTGTTGGCGTAATGCTCCTGACCCCGAGGTCACACACTGTCTGGGACTGATCCACTGTGTGTGTTTGTGTGTGTGTGAGAGAGAGAGAGAGAGAGAAAAGCAGAGAAAAGTGAGTGAGTGTAAGTGAGTATGTGAACTGAGAGACATAAAAAGTATGTGGATGAGCGTGGTTTATCGCATCCCAAAACAAACCAGCAGCCCCAGGGTAATAAAAATATACTATCTGTCTTAATAAATTACAAATATTGGTCTTCGCCTTGCTGCAGTCTCCTGATTATGCTCAATGGTCTGCCACAATTATGAAGCCATTAACACTGTGTGTGAGTGTGTGTATGTGCATGCATGTGTGTGTGTGTGTGTGTGTGTGTGTGTGTGTGTGTGTGTGTGTGAGAGAGAGAGAGAGAGAGAGAGAAAGACTCTATGGCTGCTTATTTGAGGAAATGCTACCGTTTTTTAAGGCCTTGAAGGCTCCAGTGCCTTACAGCATAAGCCTTGTGGGCTCTCAAACATCAAACCTACATGTTTGCTGTTTGTCTGCTGCTCTGTCGCTGACTGAAATAATCTCTTTGCGAGAGGAAGAAAAGATTAAATGGAGGAGTATTTAAGATAAGTTATAGCAAAGACAAAAGCTAATTTAGCTCTTGTGTGGAGCTTGTACGGATCATTACTGAGTATCCAGCACACACACACACACACACACACACACACACACACACACACACACAAACACACACAGAGGGGCAGCTCCTTTACAGGCCACCAGATGAGGAGAGGATTATAAAGGGCCTTACCACTAATCCCATCCAGCATGTCTGCTAAGGAAGACCATCAACCGGATACAGAGGTCCCAGGAGACTGGATTAGGAGTAAGAACACACACACACTCACACACACACACACACACACTCACCACAGGCCATGTAGAAACCTCTGTTAAGACCCTGCAGGGAACACCATTCAGGACATGCATTTCAGTCTATTATGATTTCAGTGCTAATGACTGACAGAGCGGTGACTTTGTCTAACATGATATTCCTCTATTTCTGCATCTGAAACACCTTGTATATATATTGTATATTAATATACAAATATTACACAGGTAAAAAAATCTATAAAAGGGTTTACAACAACATGATTAACTGTAAAATAATAATTACAATAATAACTTGATTTCTATATCACATTTCATACAAAAAGATACAATAAAATATACCTCACAAAAGATGGGAAAAAAAACATAAAAAGACAGAAGCAAGAAAGCTTAAAACCAAATAAATAGAAATCAAAGAGAGATTTTAAATGAATAAAATGAATAGTAAATAAACGTAATGCAGCAGCCCAGCAATAAGTCCTTAAAGTAGTGTAGTGCGTGTTGTTGTTTTGGGCAGCATCGTATTACAACCCCTACTGGGAGTCTATTCTATTGTATTCTTACTGTCCACCTCTTGGACAAAATAATAGATACAATGTTGCCACTATACTGTATACTATATTGTATTGCTTTACATTGTGTGTTTTTGCTGTGTTGTCCAAATGCATCTAACTTACCCTTATGGTGTAAACAGCACAACTCAACAGCACTACAAACTGTGACCATGGAGTTGAAGCAATATTTTATAACATTATAAGCCTCAGAAAGGTAGCAGGCTTGGGTTATTGCAGGGCTGTTGCGCAGGATTGCATTGCATTTTACAGGTCTGTCCACCGCCATTATTAAGAATATTATAGTGAGACTGTAGGAGTTACAAAACACCATAGAGGCACTTTAATGCAACATGAACCAGCATATTTTAACATTTTATATTATGATGTCACCCTAAGGACATAAAAGCCATCATGGAACAGGTCCAATTAACTCTCCAGTGAGGAACACAAACACACTTTAAGTCAAAAAACACCTAAAACAGACAGAATAAACAATCCACAGATCCTAAAGATTTTGTCCTGTAAGCTTCAGTAGTCTAAAAAAATGCGTACTATTTGTAACGTGGTATCAATGAGGCAAATTAACAGCCACTATAGCACCTTTTTATTTTACTACAGCCTACCGGCTCTCCATGAGGTCCCCGGACCCCAGCTTGGGAACCGCTGCACTATAGGGCATGCTCTTCGGCGTCAGGGCTGTATGGTGGCATGGACAAGAGAGAAAGGGAGGAGGAGGAGAGGAGGAGAGGAGGAGCAGAGGAGGAGTAGAGGTGAGAGGTTGCAGCTGAGTTGCATGGGATGCTGCTGCATAGGCTCCATCGCTCCATCCCTCCCTCGGAGAGAATGGAAAAAACAAGGAGTGGTTATGTGATTCCCCTCAACAAGCAGGAGGAGAAGCGCACATGAGAGAAAGGAATAGCAGGGAGGGGAGGGGGGGCGTTTCCCTGCACAGTATAGCCTATTCTCACACTTCAGCATGGATACAATGTATGGCATATGGAGCGGCTTCTCCAGGGGAGCTGACATAAAGGGTGGACATAGCGGTAAGTTGAATATTTTTCGCTTTTATTTGCCATGAAATGCGTTTTGGACACAGTTCACAGCGCGGCGTTGCACGGGGATCACTTTACATTGTCCTGATATTCAGAGATATTTGTGGATAATCCCTAAAGTGAAGAAAAACAAGACTTGTAGATTTAAGCTTTGGGAGCCGGGGTTGTAGCACTGCATGGCATGGGATTCACGCCCGATCAATTTCTCGTTGGCACGCTTTGTGATTTAACTGAACAGGTTGGTCCCAGCAGTATCACTCCCAAGTTCCTATCAAATGACTTGATGAGAATTGCACGCAGCTTAATATTTAACCAACAGCATGTCAGCGCGTCTTCCTCCTTTGTAGCCTGTTGGATACAAGGCGGTTAAAATCTCTTTCACACTCCCTGCAAAGGGTTAAAGATTCAATCCACGCTTGCCACTCTGAACTGGGTTCTCCTTGTCAGTGGAAGCGGATGTATTTACAAACAAAGAAAGCTTAATACCCAAGCCTGTCACGTAGAAGACAGGTGCTGGCTATCTGCAATTGTACAGTGGTGTGTGGTTGTCTGGTTATCTGGGCTAGTAGGCCAACTGGAGCCTATATGCATTTAGGCCCAGCAAAATTAAGAAAACCAAAGTGTTAAGTTTGTCACTGAAAGTTTGGCCAAAAAGAAGAGAGGATAGTTTCTTATTCTGCACTCTAGGCTGAATTTGTTGCAATAGCCACCAGCGGGTCATTTATTTATTTATTTTTTGTCTGGGTAGTGACTGTTAGATTCCACAGTGTAGCCAAAATGACTGGAACGATTTGCTGTTGCAGGCATAAGCATAAACATCCTCATAACAGCGCTTTTAGTTCCAAGCAATTAAGCAGTAGTGTGCAAGCAGCATCCCAGCATCCGCTCAGTCTGTCTCCATCTCAAGCCTGTCTTGTCTTTGCCTCTGACACAGCCACTTGTGATTCTGCATCCTATCTGAAACACCAGGTACATTAAAGGATTGATAAGTCTGTTGCGTCAGACATAAATATGAAACACAGACCGATTGCCTTTCATTAGGCCCTCCAGCTGGAGCCAGTCCACTTTCAATCAAGTCAATTCAGGAAATTGATTTTCTTATAAATGCAAACCAGATGTCTTCCGCCATCAAATAAAGTTCTTATCCAGTCTATACAGCTATTATTGAGAATAAAGGTATAGTTATAAACATGTAGTCAGTTTACATGAATGTAAAAGTAAAACTGAGGAGACAAAAAAAGGCCTGGTCCATACATTAAAAACTGCTTCTGCAGGCACACCCCATTGTATTTGAGAGTCTTTCTCTCATAGCTTAGCCCACACACACACACACACAGCTAAAACTACACCGAAGCATGTCTTCAAATTAGACAGAGACATTCCAGTGACACTGAGCAGACACAGACCGGTCCTGTGTAGTAGAGAGGGCAGCAGCAGGGTGTATTTTTACACCAGATCTCTGACACCTACATACATCTCTTCACAGCTCTTGGTGAGAACAGAAGACACGTCCACTTGAGTTGTCATCATCAGCAGCCCAGACATGGACAGTTGGGATGGAGGAAGAGGCAAGAGGCAAGGAGAGAGAGATGAGGAGAGAGAACTAGAGGAATATAGGTAATGAGGGAGACGAATGTCAAGATCTTCTCGACATGATGGCTCCAGCTAGTTTTGGCACTTCCCTTGCAATGACAGCGGGTTAGGATGTAGACTATCACAGGTGTGAGTGAGGAGAGAGGGTTGTCAGTGGCAAATGGGAACTTTCCGGGAGTGTCGGATCTCATGGTGTGCAGCTTTGATAGACGAAGGGCTACAGAGAAGAGAAGGATGTATGCATGGTTTATGCATGCGTCTGAACGGATAAACAAGCTGACCTGAGGGCGAGAGAGTAGGGAAGAGAGGGGTAAAAGGGTAAACACAGGGCAAGGGTGGGGAAAGATGAAGGGAGGGATCACAATGATTAGAGAGGAAAGGTTAAGGGGGGAAAAGTAAAATGAAGTGGGAAAAGAGAAAGAGAGAGACAGTCAAGTCATGTTTGTGAACTAGCTTGAGTTTTCCAGGGGGAGCTGTCTGTGGTGCTGAAGCGCCCCCCCCCC